>JARWLC010000014.1:2315000-2487500 GCA_033318265.1 Phyllotis vaccarum
TCCCGATGCCCACGTGACCAAGCGGCACCGAGGGGATGGCCCCTTGCCCCGGGCACCGCCCCTTTCCACAGTGGAGCCCAAGAAGGAAAGGGAAGGAGGATCCATCAGGGAAGAGAACAGATTGGCTGTGCCCGAGGGTGCCATGGTGAGCCAGCCTAGGAAGTCCTGCTTCCGAACTCCATCATGCCCTGCTGACCTCTTCCTAGAAGCATCCATCCCATCTTAGGCGCAGTTTACTGTGGCCAGCCTGCCTGTCTCTAGATTTAATGTTGCTCTGTGGCTGACCCCAGATCTAAGGATGATGTTATAATTGTCGATTGTTTAACACACTCCCTTTTTTGGGGTGGGTGGGGGGTGCTTCTGGGAATATGAACACACGGTAGGCAAATGCTCCACTACTAAGCAGATCTTCAGCCCCCTATGGACTCACTCTTAAATAGCACTTACATATGTAGTTCCAAGCCTTAGACGTGCATATTTTGTGTATTCTTCAAAAGAGGAAACAGGCGAGGATAATGGTCAGGGTCGTAGGACTGAACAGGAATGGAGCCCCAGAAATGTGTGCTCCAACAGGGGCCCTTCCCATTTCCTTCTTGTTCACCCTAACCCATTGCCGGCTTAGTCCTCTCGACCCTAGTATGCCTGGACGGAGTGGGGCAGGGGTGCCACCTTCCACTCTTATCCTTCTCACAGAAATCACAACAGAGCCCTGGAGCACAATCTTCCTGCAGCAGTGACCACTCCCCAGCAGGCAGCGCAACCAATACTGACAGCGGGGTAGAAATGACTGGCAATGCAGGGGGCAGCACCGAGGACCTGTCCAGCTTGGATGAAGGACCCTGTGTTGCAGGCACTGGGCTTTCCACTCTTCACCGCCTGGAGAACCTCAGGCTGGATCAGCTACATCAACTCCGTCCAATAGGATCCCGGGGTCTCAAACTGCCCAGCTTAACCCATGCTGGTGAGACCTGGATGTGGGAGGTGTTGCTGAGCTGTGGATCTATCCTGAAGCTGAGGTCACCCTTTGAGTTGTCACATGACATCTTTTTTTTTATCATCTCCCCTTCCTTGAATATATTTTTCCTTCCATCGAACAGAAAATTATAAATATATATCTAGACGTGGCGGTTGTACACCTGTAGTCCCAGCACCGTGGAGACTGGGGCAGCAAGAATGTTCAATACATCAATGATATGCTCCCCCTGTAACTGCAGCAGTGTACAAAATTATAACTGCCTGGAATCCTTGATGAAACAGAAACAGAATAAATGTGGAAGGAGATAACGCGGTTAGGGCAAAGAAGCCTAGGACTCTTTACTTTGAGGTTCTAGGTCAAGGCTATCCTGTGGGAAAGGTAGGGTGGGAACCACAGGACTCCCTGTCATCTGCTTTTTCTTTTGTCTTTTGTAGGCACGCCTGTGTCTCGCCGTCTGGGCCCCCCAGGCTCCCTTGACCACCGCAGCAGCAGTTCCACCAGCAGTATCAGTTCGGCTTACACCGTCAGCCGCCGCTCCTCCCTGGCCTCCCCTTTCCCGCCTGGATCTCCCCCAGAGAATGGGGTGTCCTCCCTACCTGGCCTCACACCCGCCCAGCACTACATGCTCCGTGCAAGATATGCTTCAGTCAGGGGGAGTGGTACCCCACTCACTGCTGCACACAGCCTGGAACGGATGGGGAGTCTTCCTGTACCTCCTTGGAGAAGCCGTGCTGAGTACCCAGGATATAACCCCAATGCAGGGGTCACCCGGAGAGCTAGTGACCCAGCCCGGGCTGCTGACCACCCTGCTCCAGCCAGAGTCCAACGGTTTAAGAGTTTGGGATGTGTCCACACACCTCCTAGTCTGGCAACAGGACAGAACTTCGATCCCCACCTCCCTACCTCTGTCTATTCACCACAGCCCCCCAGCATCACTGAAAATGTTGCTATGGATACTAGAGGGCTACAGGAGGAGCCAGAGGTTGGAACTTCCATGATGGGCAATGGTCTGAACCCATACATGGACTTTTCATCTGCTGAAACTCTGGGATACAGGGGACCTGAGGGAACAGCAGCTGAACCTTACGGAGCTAGGGGTCCAGGTTCCCCGCCTCTTGGGCCTGGTCCACTAACTAACTATGGCCCTAGCCACTATTCCCAGCAGATCTCCTATCCTGACCCCACCCCAGAAACATGGAGTGAGTTTTCCCATTCTGAGATGCATCCTGGCGCTAAGGCTCCAAGTGCAGCCTATAGCCAGTGTCCTCGACTTGAACATTACGGACAAGTACAGGTAAAACCAGAACAAGGGTGCCCAGTGGGGTCTAACTCTACTGGATTGGCACCCTGCCTCAATGCCCACTCCAGTGAGGGGTCCCCAGGCCCACAACCTCCATTTTCCCATTATCCCCCTCCTCCCCCCCAGTTTCCCCAGTCGGGTCCCTACCCTCGGCCTCCCCATGATTATCTTGCGTCAGAACACAGGCCTGGCCTCAGTTTTGAACCTTCTCATCCCACAGGACAGCTCAAAGCTCAGCTCGTATGTAATTATGTCCAGTCACAGCCGGAATTCCTGTGGGAGGGCAAGGGCCGGGGAGGGCTCCCTAACCAGGAACTTCCGTATCAAAGCTCCAAGTTTCTGGGGGGTTCTCAATCTAATCAAAGTCCTGCCAAAGGTCCAGCAGCTACCTATGGATCTGGTTTTGCACCTACTATGGCCAATCACAAGTCAGGCTCCTTTCCCATCCCTTCGCCATGCCATGAGACTTTTGCAGCGGGGGTAAACAAACCTTCCCATAGGCCAGCGGCAGTGGCGCCACGATTTCTGCCCCCATTGCCCCCTTGCTATGGACCCCTCAAGGTGGGGGGCACCAACCCCAGCTGTGGCCATCCTGAAGTGGACAGGTTGGGAGTGGGTCCTGCCTTGTACCCTCCCCCAGAAGGACAAGTGTCCAACCCTCTGGACTCTCTTGACTTGGACAGCACTCAGCTGGACTTTGTGGCTATTCTGGATGAGGCTCAGGGGCTGAGTCCTTCCCATGAGCAAGGGGACAGCTCTAAAAATACTCCCCCTCCCTCTGGGCCCCCCAACATGGCAGTGGGTAACATGAGTGTCTTACTGGGGTCTCTGCCTGGAGAGACACAATTCCTCAACTCTAGTGCCTAAAAGGATAAGGGATCTCAACAAGATCATGTTTCCGAGATGGATACAGGAGGTGCCCAGGGATAGGAGGTTTGGGCTGGGGACTGTATTTAGTCTATGTATGTTCCAGGAAAAAAAAAAGTTTAATGATGACAGTTTCCTGATAATAAAGGAATGCTGATAACAAGTTCCTATGCTGATAACAAGTTCCATCTTGGGGACAGTGGAAGCAGGGCTCATACACCTTCCTCTTCAGAAAACTCCCACATCTATAGCTCAAGTGAGACTCAGACTCAGGTATTAGAAGAGTATCCTTTGGGAGAGAGTTTACAGGAAGTCTTTAAAGCAGAAGCCCTGCCATCGCTCTCTGAAGACTAGCTGACAAATGCAGGAGATGTCTTCCCTTTTCTGACCCGCGTCAGGTGAAGAGGCTAGCAAAGTTGTTGAGCATGAGCTGGATCAGGTGCCCAGGGTAGAAAACATGAGCTGTCATGTCAGAAGTTTCCTGCTCGGGTCGAAACAGCGTTGGTCCAAATACAATTCCCAGGTTGTGGGCGGTCATCCGGTTCTTATCTGAGTGTGCAATCACCCTGAAGACAAAGCCAAAGAAAGGGGAGATGGGCGATAGCTGGCCACTACTAACCAGTAGCAGCCCCATTAGGTGTGAGCAGGCCACAGAGCACTCTGGATCCTTCCATGTGCTGGCTGGAGGAACCAAGTCCAGACTTAACCCTGCCTCCCTCTCTCTCAGCAACCCTGCTTTTATCTTGTGCTCTTTTCTCCATTTGATAGTGAGGTAGCCAAAAGCTTGGACACGAGTCAGTGTCCCCTGTCCCTCCACGCTCCCCAATCAGAGTCCCTACTGAACACCGACTCCCCAGAATCAACAAGGCTGTTGAGTCTTCCTGACCTGCATAAATGTTTCAGGATGTACTGCAGTGTGTCACGGTTGGGCTTCGGAAACAAGTCCACTAATTTTTTTATTTCAGAGAGACACTCATCTGGCTCAGAAATTTCTAGAGAGAGCATTGGGAAGGACGGGAGTGAGGTTACGGGGTGTGATACATTGGGGGGGGGTAAATTCACTCTTTCCCATGTTTGTGAACAATATCCTTTGTTTAACGCCCCCCCCCATCCTCTGTACAAGAAAGTCAACCCAGGGCCCTGCATATGATAAGCACACAATTTATGGCTGAGCCCTCAAGTCTTTCACATAGCTCAAGTGCAAATTTCAGAATTCTTTTCAGCTCATAACTTGAGACATTTACACACATACTCCCCCATGTTCCCCAAAACCAGAGTTGGCATGTAAATCATCTTCCATCCTTGTAAATAAAGATGGAAGGGACCCTCTGTTTTAACCTCGGCTGCACATGCCCTCTCATGTTGGGAGTATCGTGCGATGCTCTCGTCTCTTACCGAGGGCATCACGGAAATGAGGCAGCAGTGAAGGAGGCACCAAAGGCTGTGGCAGCTCCCGAAAGAAGAGCTTCAAGGCCCCAGTGACCACGTGAATATCATCCCATTCAGCACTGTCTAAATCTAATTTGCCTTCTGGAAGGAAAAAAGAGGTTCCTTGGGTGGAAGGCTCAGAAGAGCCAAGAGAAATGAAGATTCAGGCATTTGAAGGAAAATCTAATCAAAACGGGTCACAAGGATGCGTGTGGTCACGGTCCACAGTAGGGCATGGTGACACAGGAAGATAGACTGCCTTTGTGGGGGGCAGGACATGGGGGAGATTCCATGGAGTGCAAAGAAGGCATAGTTTCTTGAGTGTGTGTGTGCGGGGGGGGGGGGGTGTCCCATATTCGTACCTTGTCCTGGCTGTTCTGGGAACAAATATCTCCCATCAGAGGTCACTGCCCGCTCTGTAACATGTATAAGAAGGAGATAAGTAGCTGAGACATACAACATACAGTTCCACCCCCCTCCACAGAACCACAGAACCACAGAACCACTCTGAGTTCTGAGGCACCAGGTTCTTAGGCTTCCTCCAAAGTCACAAAGTTGTCTCACCTCTGTCTACCAAGAAGCGAAGTTTCTGGACCACTGCCAAGTTCCCGCTTACCCGATAAATGCCATCCACATCTAGACCTAGGAGGTGAGGCACAAAGAGGCTTGAGGACTGTGTGTGTGTGTGTGTGAAGGATCTGAGAGAGAAATGGGTCAGTAGGAAGGCAGAGATGGGGCAAGGGGGTTTGAAAGAGGAGATTTTTGGAGTATGGAAAAACAACCTTTCTTATCCACAGCCTCAACACAAAGCCGGACAAAGCTGGGCACTGTGCCCCCTTCCCTTTGACATAGCGATTCCAGCTGGCAACCAAACACCTGGTCTGCAGAGGAAGTGGGAAAATTATCAGTAAAGGCTTTCAATACCCAGGTAAGACTGGGTTTGCTGCTATCACATGGGGGGGGGGGGTCGGGCAAGGGTCTGCTCCCTCTGATCCTCAAATAATGAAGAGCAGGGGAAGCAGGGATGTCAGTAGATTCTAACCAGGCTTTGGAAGCTCTACTTTGGGCCTCACTAACATTTTGATTAATGCTAAAATTAGGAGTATAAAACCCTTAAAACATACTTATCCGTCTGGGCATGGCATCCCCCCCCCCCCCTAAGAGAGAGGGTTTCTCTATTTAGCCCTGTCTGTCTGTCTGTCTGTCTGTCTGTCCTGGAACTCTCTCTCTGTAGACCAGGGTGGCCTCAGAAAACCACCTTAGTGCTGGGGTTAAAGGAGTGAGCCAGCAGCACCCAGCATGATGCCTCTTATCGGTAATCCCAGAAATTTGGGAGGCTAAGAGGCAGTAGGAATTGCCTAAATTTGAGGGAAACCCCGGGATATATACTGAGGAGTATGCTACAATAAAAAAAAAAAAAATCCGAAAACCGAAATCCACACAAACAAAATCACTAAGAAGGCTGGTACAAAGAGCAGCGGTGCCCTAGCTGGTCCAGCCCAACCTACCTCTCACCAGGCCCCGCTCCTGAAGGCTCTGCAAGGTTGGTCTCTTGGCGATCAGCCGCTTTAACTTGTTCCGTACTCGGTTCTTCTGCTCAGTGCCCTCTGCACACCTACCTGCCCAAAGCAAGGAGAGTGGGTTCGAGAGGAAGGACGACCACCGCCCCCCCCCCCCCCCGCACCCCAGTCCGGCGGCCAGCTCAGTCACACTTCGTACTGGAAATTCTTCGGCTGCTGAGTCGTATCAGTGGCTTGGACAAAGGCTCTGACTCCAGTTCGTCATCCTCACCGGCGCTCAGCTCCGCCAGTTCTGCAGGTCCCGAACCTGACAGACGCAGCTCCACGGGGTTCTCTCGATCCTAGACCCGGGAGGCCCGAGGAGGGGAGAGGTTGGAAGGGAGAACATTAGCAACCCCACATTTTCCAGCCTGAGTCAAGCTCTGGGCTCCACCCTGAGACTGCCTGCCCCCCCCCACGCCCCCTCCAAATCCTTCCCCTTGCTCTTCCCTGCGCCCTCGGCACATGTGGGTCTCCCCTTCCCGGTGCCTTCAGGGGTCTGCACCCTCCTAACCAGCCGCTCGATGACCGCCCGCAGCGCGTGGTGCCAGGCTCGCAACTCTGGCTCCTCGTCTGATTGCAGCAGGAACTCATGGCCGGGGACCGTCCGGATCTGGGGGGGGGGGGGGTTTGTCGAGTGGAGAAAGGCTCATCTCATCCCGCCCTCTCCGTCCCCCCAAATCTTTGAAGACGCGCGGGATGGTACTCACGTGCAGGACGTTGCGGCGGCTGGACAGGTGGCGCCCGTTTGCCAGAACCGCCCCGCGGAGGTCTACGCTGCTTTCCGGCCGGCTTCCAGCTGGTGCCTGGCAATGATGGGGGAAACTGAGGCTAAGAGTTTGTTTCCTGGCCGCTTCCCTTTCGTGTGTGTGCGTGCGTGAGAAAGAGAGCTGCTTCCTCCTTCTTTTGCCTTCCTCTCCGTTTCCTTCCACGCCGCCCCCATCCCAGTCGGCCTGAGGCACAAACCAGGGATCTTTGCTGCTCCCCCTGGCTGATGCTCACCCAGCCTTGGGAGGGCACAGACTGCGGCGGGCGCTCACGGTAGAACACAAGGCTGTTGCCGGTTAACACCACCCAAACCGGGCCCCAGTTCTTCCTGTGGGGGAAGGGAGGTAGTTAAAAGGTCATTTTGGGTTTTTCACCTGGGGTGCCTGAGCTCCCCGCCACCGCCGGTTACTGTTGGATTCCTGCACTGTGAACTCCAACAGGCCAGATCCCTGGCATCTTCTAAGTCCATACCTGAGTTTGCGTCCACCTTGTGCGATCTTGGTCATGTTGATCAGACCTGACTTTTCCTCCTGGGAAAGGGGTGAATGAGGTATTGGCTGTAAGCCCCTCTGTACCACCCACAGTCACCAAGGGTTCTCTCTAAGGGGTGAAGTCCCTTAAAGTTTGGAGTTGGGGGGAGAGACTGGAGCATAGCAAGCATCCAGAAAGGAGAAGGTATTTTCAAGGGGGGGGGGGGGGCAGGGCAGAGAGGATCCTGGCATCAGAGAGTGGAAAGACTCACATGGGGATCATCCTGCTGTGGCAGAGCAGAACAGGAGTGCAAGGCTGGAGGCTGATTGGAGAGGTCTCCCCAGGGGGTTTTTCGGCTGAGGCTTGGTAAACCCTAAGGATGGGGAAACAGTACAGGGATCGTCCTAGGTTGCAGGGAGGAGCGTGGCTGTGGGTGAGGGCAAAGTTACAGTGGGTAATGAAGAACCTTACTTACATGAGGGGAAAGTCATAAAAAGTTAACTTGAAGGTGTGACCGAGAGGGTGGGGTGTTCTCACCTGTGGATCAAGCCATTCCTGAGGGTGTAGGCCATCACTGTCCTTAATTAGAGTCTCGTTCTGCTCCATGGAGCCAGGTTTCTGTGTTTAGGGGAACACAAAGCAACATCCAGATGATTTTGCAACAGCTCAACACTTCTCACTGTGTTCTTGTTCTTCTGACCTTCTGAGACCCAGAGAATGGGGCACACGGAAGCGCATCCAGAGGTGGGATTCTAAGTGTTACTAAGTGGTTAGTGACGGCTGAAGCCTGTGCCCTGGCAGCTCTGGCAATCTAAGCTCTGCTGCTCCCCCATAATCAATTGAAGAGATAATACTAAAGGGCAGAGAAGGATTTATCTGGGGCTGGAGAGATGGCTCTGGTTAAGAGTGCTGGCTGCCTTCTGGAGGGGTGGGGAGTAGAGTGGGGTGAAGCTGGATTTTCAGCCATCCTCCTTAGGGCTAAAAACTAACTCCAGTTTCAGGAGATCTAGCGCCCTGGTTGGTTTCTGTGGGTACTGCATGCATGGTGATATGTAGACATACATGCTGGCAAAACACCCATACACATAAATTTTAAAATATTTATTCAATATGGCTATATTGATAAGTAGATCAGTCATATAAATAGGTCCAATGATCCCCAATATTTCTTTTTGGGTCAAAAATGAGGTTTAGTTTTAAACACAGGACAAGAGAAAATCATAAAGCCAAGCATGGGGGGGGGGACACACCTTTAGTCCCAGCATTTGGGAGTCAAAGGCAGATGGATCCCTGTGAGTTCAGCCTGGTCTACAGAGTGAGTTCCAGGACAGCTAGAGCTACATAGTGAGACCCTGTCTGGGCGAAAAAAGAGGTCATTGTAACCAATCAGTGTGGTCCTTGCCCATCTTTGTCTCAGCTGGATTCTCTGCTACAGGAGGACCTGACAAGTTGTAAGAACAGTTTGAGCTTATCCTCTTGGGAGGCAAATTCCTTCTCTGTCTAGTATCAGGACTGCAAACTTTTCCCTCCTCAGCATAAGACTTCTAATTCCTTGTGGTCGGTGTCTCAATGGTCAGATGGCTGAAGAAAGAGACAACCTTTCTCTTTAGAATGTCTTCCTTGTAGGAGGAGGCTCCTAGCTGTGGGGGATGCAAGGTCGTTGGACCAGAGACCCTGGACATCGGAGAAGGACAACCAGATTACTATATACAGGGAGCTCTGACAGGAGGGCTGGGATCCTGCCTGCCAGGGAAGTAGGGAAGAAGAGGTGGTTATCTGCCCCTGTCCCTCCCAATCTCTCTCCCATTTACTCACCGTGAGCCCCGGGCCAGGGTGACCCTGGTACAGGGTTAGAAACCCCAGGTCCCGGCTGTTTTTTAAAATATTCTCCCCCTCACAGCCGTCTTTGTTTCTTCTCCTCACTTCCTGTTGCCAACTTCCCTCCCCCACGCAACCCCGCCCCAGGGCTGCAGGAAAGGGGAACAGGCTTTTTTGGGGGGTGGGGTGGGGAGAATACCCCTTCCTCACATCATTCAGAGTAAAAAGACAACACCGAGAAGTGGGAGAGACCACGCTGAGAGAGTTTGGGGAAAAAGACTATTTTTTATGGGCAGGAGACAGGGTGGGAGGGAGCCAGGCTTGCTTGTAATCCCAGCACTTGGGAGGCTGAGGCAGAAGGATTATAGGAGTTTGAGGTCAGTCTGGCCTACCTAAGGAATGCAGGTCAACTGGGTTTACCGCATAGTGAGACCCTGGCTCAAAATGCAACTGACAAGGTGTGGGGGGTGGGGGGGCTGAGCAAAGGAGTTAAAACTTTAGGAGGAACTTGCTGGTGTCCTGCCTAAAGATAGGACAGAGGACAAACCTTGCCTTGGGCTCGGGAGTCAGGATGGGAGGAAAGACAGCCTGACTCCCTGTCCCCTCGGGGCCTGTGTTACTTTGCTTATGGCCACTCTTCCTGTGTGTACTGGATCTTTCCAGTCCACCGCCGCCTCTCTTCTTGTATTTATCAGCCTTGTTTCATGTCACCTTCTTCCCTCAGTCCTGAGCTGTCTGTTCCCTTTACCACTGTACCCAGAGCAGGACTCCCACCCCCGCCCCCACCCCCGCCCCCGCACTATAGTGTAGTTACAGACCACGCTCTGATGAAGATCTATGAAGATCTATAACTCACCATATCAGCGCCGGCTTCTGTCATCCAGCCTTCCTGGGAGAGAGATCTTTCTTTTGGCCTTTCCTTGAGGGGTTTCAGGAAGCAGGGCTTCAAACTGGCCATACTAACACTTGTGCACATTTTGTGGAGACAAGGAGGAGGCTGCTTGGAAGTGACCAGGGGTTTCTGAGACAGGTAGAGTTCTTCCAGGGAGCCATGAAACAGCTTTATCCCTGGAAAGAGAGACATTGAGGAGTGGCCGGCCGGTGAGGATGGATTAGGGCATTGGATGAGGTGTCAAGGAATGCAGAAGGCTGCCGGAAGTGACTTGAGACCAACTGAGACAGCTTAGAGCCAGAAGGGATAAAGAGGGTTACCACCATGGTGTGTATGAGAATGATGCTTATCAACGGAAAGCAAGACAAGGCGGCCAACAGACGCGGGAGGCAAACCTACTCAGTAACTCAAGGCGGGGAGACAGAAAGGTGAAAGGGGAGGGCTTGCAGTTTACTTACCAGAACTCCAGAGGGATGCGTTATGGGTAGCATCCACTGATCTGGGGCAGGAGAGTGATTCCTCCGTCATGTATGCAGCTGGAACAAAGATGGGTGGTAAGCTGGTGGGCCCTCCCAGGTGCCTTGCCAACCACCAGTCTAAGTTGGTTTTTCGAAGCAGTCAGGAACCTGTCACCTTCAGCCAGATACACCTGCCTGCCATCTGCCCCAGTATAGGTGAAGGATAAAGGACACAGAGCTGGGGTCCCTGAGAAGAGCTTTGTAGAAAGTCCTAGATTTCCCTGAATATTTGGCCACCACCGGCCCGAGATCATTGTGGTCAGCACTGTTATCTATGGGAAAAAGGGATGTTGAAGTTCCAAAAGCAAATGAGAGTGGGTGCCTCCATGCCAAAAGACATGGTTCTAAGAGGTGTGTGTGTGTGTGTGTGTGTGTGTGTGTGTGTGTGTGTGTGTGTGTGTGTGTGTGTGTACACAGGACCCTTGGGCAAAAGGGGGTAAACAGAAGCCCTGGATGGGAGAGATCAGAACAGGTTTGGGGGCCCTAGAACTCCTGCGTGTTATGTCTGATAAGGAAGTGTATAAATAAGGTGAGAGAGGATGTGGTCAGCAGGCCTACGTGGCTGGCAAGGCAGGAAATCAGAAAAGATGACCGAGCTTGGTAATTTTTTCCTTTCAATACCTTGTGAGGTCACCTGAAGTAGCAGGAGTAGGAAGAGCTGGTCCTGGGTGCTGGTGGGAGTCCTGAGCTGGGTACAGAAAGACCACAAGGAGAGGAATCGGACTGAGGGAGGGTACCGTCAGCAAAAAGCACAAGAGATAATGGCTAATAAAAGGTTCTGACATATGACCCTTTATTAAGTTTTCACAGGCCTCAGTGTTTCCATGACCAAGTGCCTCAGACTTAAAACCTTTGTGTTTCCTGTACAGACAGACAGACAGACAAACGAAGAGCAGGTAAGAAGGAAAGAGAAAGGGATTTGTATCATCTTCACTTCAAATAGGACACGTTTTGGGGGTATGACCCTCTGCAGCAGCCTCTTGGAGGGGTCCCCAGGTTTATCATGGGCTTTACTGATTTGCATCCTTGTGCCATGCTCATGAGCGATTTGTCTGCTTGCCTGTCTGTGCACCTTCTAAACATCTTGAGGTGGGTGTCGGATTCCCTGGATCTGGGGTTTTAGGCAGTTGTGAGCTGTCATGTCCATGCTGGGAATTGAACCCAGGTCCTCTGGAAGAGTATCCACCTTCCTAGCTCCTTTATTTAACTTCCTAACAAGAACTGACTGGCACCTCCTTCTGGATGGAAGGAGCTGTCAGAAACTATACATGACAGACAGGAATGAGGGCCATGAGTAGCTTGAGGTGGGACAGACCTCATGATAGACTATGTCCATGGGGGCTGAGGTGTCATCGCAGATGCAGATGCTGTGGTGGCAGAGGCAGGTGGATCTCTGTGAATTCCATGCCAGCCTGCTCTACATGGGGAGTTGTAGAATAGCCAGAGCTACATAATGAGACCCTTTCTCAAAACAAAACAAAACACAGTGTGACAGTTGGGAACTGATATCATCAGCTTCTCCCGTAAACGGACTGACCTGTTCTTGTTTGGAATTGCCAACAGCTAAAACCTACACTTTTTTTTTTTTTTTTAAGATAAACTTAATGAGTGCTCTGCATGTATGCCTGTGTGCCAGAAGAGATGGTTATGAGCCACCATGTGGTTGCTGGGAATCGAACTCAGATCCTCATGTCTTTGGAAGAACAGCTAGTACTCTTAACCACTGGGCCATCTCTCCAGCCCTAATTTTTCTTCTCTTACTCATAGAAATCCGAGTGCTGAAATTAAAGACCTATGACTACTGCTGGGCTTAAAAAAAAAAAAAAAAAAAACAAAAACCCCAAAACAGGTTTCTCTATGTAGTTCTGGCTGTCCTGGACTTGAACTCACTGAGCTCTGACTGCCTATGTCTCCCAAATGCTAGGATTAATGGCGTGTGCCACCTATGGCCTCCTCATTAACATTTAAGATTTTTTTAAAGGCTGGCAGTGGTGGTGCATGAATTTGACTCCAGGACTTGGGAGGTAGTAAGGACATTGTGAGTTCGAGGCCAGCCTGATCTACAGAGTGAGTTCCAGGACAGCCAGGGCTACACAGAGAAACCCTGGAGGCTAGAAGGGGATGTCAGATTCCCTGGAACAGGAGTTACAGACAGTTGTAGCTGCCTTGTGGGTGCTGGGAACCAAACCTGGGTCCTGTGGAAGAGTAGCCAGTGCTCTTAATGACAGACTTTTATCCACTCTGAAACATTTCCAAGTCTCCTCTTTGTAAAATTTTCTTCAAGGCTCCCAAGTTACCAGTGACCTGTCAGGGGGGATTCATACCTGTAAATCTCTTCTGAGTGAGAGAGGTTGAGAGAGGAACATAGAGCTAACACCCAGTCTGAGCTATTAGTCAAAGCTTGCCCCCCAAAACAAAGCAACGATGTAAACCTCTCTCTCCACCTCTCCTCCGTCACCTTTCCCCTTTTCTTGACCAGCTTGAAGTTGACTTTGCAAAGCAATTTTTGTTTCCTCTCCCCTCATTTCTCCCCCTTTCCAAGGATACCCTACTCTTTCCTGACACTTCCGTGGCATGCTGCTGTCCTTCCCTGTTCCCCCTCTGGCAGTCCTCCTCTGCGGCATAAGGGAGAACCTTCCCTGCCTGTTCCTTAAACCACAAGAACCCAACTGAGCTGTGTCCTTTACACTCTGCATATGCTCCCTCGGTGACTTTACTCTCTCAGATGGCCTCTGTGTCCTGCTAAGCACCGTATCTCCAGTCCAGATCTTTCTCTGGAGCTCTGGTCTTATCTAGTGTCCACCGAAGAACTCTGCAAGTCTACTACAAATTCAGTGTCTGCCCAAGTGAGCAGTGTTCTCTACCAATCTTCTTCTCTTTCAGAACCAGCATTCAGGTGCTAATCTTAAATTCAATAAATACCTATCCAATCCTTGTCAACACTTAGGCTAGGTAGTACCATGATGATTATGATGATAAATATGGGCCAAGGCCATTTCATACAATTAAAATGCACTGTGACAAGAATTTCTGTAGTAGAGGAAATCCTAGTAACTGCTGGGAAAGTACGTGTCTGGTTCTGCACCCAGAAGCCCAGCAGCTTCTTGTCTGTTTTCTCATCATGCATATCGACTCAACTAACTGATTATCAAATGATGAAATTTGTATTTTTCTAAATATCATCCCCTGCTTTGCTGGTGATTGAAACTAGAGCCTTCTGTATAGCAGACAAGATTTTTACTACTGAGCTACCTCCTGGTTCTCATAATTTATTTTTTAAAGACATCATCTCACTGTTTAGCCCTGACTAGCCTGGAACTCACTTAGACCAGGCTGCCTCAAACCCACAGAAATCTGCATGCCCCTGCCTCCCAAGTGCTGGGATTAAAGCCACAACACCAGTCCTTGGGCTTTTGAAAGGGGTCTTTTAATGTAGCTCAACCGATGCTATGCAACCAAAAAAAAAAAAAAAAAATTAGCCAGGTAGTGGAGGCACACACCTTAATCTCAGTGGATTTTTGTGAGTTCAAGGCCAGTCTGGTCTACAGAGTGAGACAGCCAGTCAGAGCTGTTATACAGAAAAACCCTGTCCTCAAAAACAAAACAAAAAATTATTTTAGGGCTGAAGAGATGTCTCAGCAGTTAAGAAGATTGGCTGTTCAGTTCATACAAGGCAGCTCATCACCCCCTCAATAACTCCAGTTCTAGGGAATCCAACACCCTCTTCTGGCCCCTGTGGGGCACCAAGTATTCACGTGGTGCTGCGCACACACACACACACACACACACACACACACACACACACACACACACACGCGCTCGCACGCACGTGCACACACATGCAAGCAAAATACCTATACACATAAAAATTATTTTAAAGAGAAAATTATTTTGGGATAGGGTCTCACGTAGCCCAGGCTGGCCTTGAACTGACTAGGTCAAGATGACTTTGAAGTCTTGATTCTCTTACCTCCCAAGTTCGGAATTATAGGCATATACCATAGTGCCTGGCTCTAATTTGATAGATTTATGTATATGATGAGCACTAGGAGTCAAAGTTCTGTGAGTACACATGCTCTCTTAACGACTGAGCCATGGCTCCAGCCACACACACCCATGGAGTTTTTGTTTGAAAAATGACATTGCTTTACATCCCCGATGGCCTAATGCTCTCTGTTTAGCCTAAGGCTAACCCTGAACTCACATGAATCCAGCCTCTGCCTCCTGGGATTACAGGCCTGCCCACTCAGGCCTGGTACTCTCCTCCAGCCAAGCCTCTCTGTCATCTTGCAAAATTAAAAAAAGTTAAAAATTAGTGTGTGTGTGTGTGTGTGTGTGTGTGTGTGTGTGTGTGTGTGTGTGTGTGTGTGTGTGTGTGTGCAGGTGCCTGTGGAGTCCAGAAGAGGGTGTTAGATTTCATGGGACTGGAATTTAGGCAGTTCTGAGTTGCTCAGCATGATCTTAGGGACCCTGCTCCTCTGCAGTACACACTCTTAACCACTGAGACATCTCTCAGGCTGTTTTATTTTGAGTATATTTATTTTTTCAGTGTGTGTGTGTATGTGTGTAGGTTAGAAGAGAGTTTTTAGGAATTCTGTTTTCACTCTGTGGATCCAGGTCACTGGGCTTGGTGTCAAGCACATTTTATTATTGTTTTGGTTGGATAGGGTCTGTTGAGACAGTGTTTCACTATGGATGACAGATTAACTTTTGGGCTCATTAGGCATCCTAAACTGGTCCCAAACTTCTGTCTGGGCCTCCTGAATACTGGGACTATAGGTGTGAGCAACATGTCAATGCCATATTGTTATTATTACTCTTATTATTACTATTTGGAGACAGGGTTTCTCTGTAGCTTTGAAGCCTGCTCTGGAACTCACTTCATAGACCAGGCTGGCCTCATACTCACAGAGATCCACCTGTCTCTATGTCCCAAATTAAAGGTGTTTGCTACTATACCTGGCCACCCTATATTATTTTTAAGGGGATACAAAGATGAATCTCCTTAGCCAGCATGATGACTTATTGAGTAAATGACTTGTAGTGGAAGCTTGGAGACCCACATTAGATGGAAGATCAGCATGGTGGTGCGTGCCCTTTAGAGCATTCTCTTGAAAAGCAGACCAAGCTGCATAATATAGAAGCTCTGTCTCTCTAAATAAATCAACAAATCATGGAAGGCGAGAACTATCTTCATGAAGCTGTCTTCAGACCACCATGGATGTGTGCCCCACCTAATACACACACCCTAAGTTTTTGTTAAATGTAACATACTCAGTAATTTTGGATTTTCAAGACAGATTTCACTGTGTGGCCTTGGCTGTCCTGGAATTCATTCTCTAGACCAGGCTGGCCTAGAACAGAGACTGCCTGCCTCTGCCTCCCAAGTGCTATGATTAAAGGAGTGCGCCACCATTGCCCGGCTTAGGATACCTCCTTTTACATGTCTCTCATTTACCTTTATTGTGAAACCTCTCACTTCCCCCAGCTTGACCTTTTCCTCACACATGCTCTCATCTCCTTTTGTTATGACTGTCAAGTTCTACATAAGCTTCAGGCTACTGTTATTTTTATATATTTTCAAAGATTTTATGTGTATGAGTGTTTTGCCTGCAAGTGAGTGTAACATTTTTGTGCAGTGCCCAAGGAGGCCAGGAGAGGCTGTCCCCTGGAACTAGCGTTATAGAAGGCTTGAGCTGCCTGCTCTGTGTGTGTGCTTGGAACCAGATACTGGTATGAACAGCAAGTGCTCTGCTCCTTAACCTCTGAGCTGTTTCTCTAGCTCCCCCTTTTTAAATTAAAAAACAAACCAAAACACACTTTTTTTTTTTTTGGAGACTGGGACTATGAACACCAGCATAACTTTGAACTCAGAGACCCAACTGCCTTTGACTTCTGGGAACTGGATTAAGGGAGTGTCCTACCATACCCACTGCCCAACCCGACTCCTTTTTCTCTTATCTAATTTTATTTGTCTGGGTGTTTTGTCTGTATGTACTTCTGTGCAGCATATGCATGCAGTGCTGATGGAGGCCAGAAGAGGGAGTATGATCCCCTGGGACTCAAGTTACAGACACTGTAAGGAAGGCAAAAGCTGGGAATCAAAACTGAGTCCTCTGGAAAAATGGCCTGTGTGCTCTTCACTGCTGAGCCATATTTCCAGGCCTCCTCAACTATTTTTTGGATAGGTCTTTTGTATCTTAAGGTTAGTTTGCAATACAGGAGAACCTAGAATTTCTGATCCTTTTTTCTCCACCTTCCCAATGCTGGGATTACAGGATTGGGTGCTGCACCACAGTGCTATGGAGCGAACCCAGAGGTCTGTACATGCTGGGCAAGCATTCTCCTAACTAAACCACATCCACAGCTCCTAAGTAATAAATTTTCATTAGCCACATCCTTTGTAGTTGGTGGATATTGTAGGGTAAAAGGACCAGCCAAGGAAACCCAAACTGGCCCTGAAACCGCAGCCAGCAAAAGAAACATTTTAACTCTGAAACCAGAACCAAAGGAACATACCCCCACCCTGAAACCAGTGCCAAAGAAACACACTTTGGCCCTGAAAACAGAGTTAAATCTGCCCTGACCAACTAGCATGAAACTAGCAATCCCTGACCACTACATCTAGCCAATCAGAGCTTGTAAAAATCCAAGGGGATTGAAACCCAGCTAATTCCCTCCCTGAAAATCTCCCTGGGAAAACTCCATCCCTAAGAAGCCCTATTTAAGCACCATGCCTGTTCAGTTTGCTGGTGCCTTTTCCCACCCTGGCAGAAGCAGCCACTCTCCTGGATTCTTCCCTCTCGAATTAGGTTTGGTGTTGGCCTTCTTTCCCCAGAATGGAGCAGAGTCGGAGAAGCCTGCATAGAGCAAGGCTGTAACATTTTTGAAAACGTCTCCTAGCTGAGTGGAGTTGTTACACTTCCCAGAGCGGAACTGTAACAACTTTTCAACTTTGCTGGGGCCAGGTCAGAATTGTTACATTGTAGAATTCCTTGCCACATCCAGAATACTTTCCCATCTGAGTTGTAACATATATCCACAGCCTCTTTCCCATCCTCCCCTCCCAGTTCCTCTCCCCCAATTTCCAATTTGACATTAAAGTTATCTCATAATTGCCCGACTACAAAACTGATTTTAAAAAAAGAACAATTTATTTTTATTTTATGTGCTTTCGTGCTTTGCCTGCATGTATATAACCGTGAAGGTGTCTGATGGCTTAAAACTGGAGTTACAGGTAGTTATGAGCTGCCTTGTGGATGCCCTGCCAGGCACCCTTCCCAAACTGATTTTTCTTTAAAAATTGCGTTTTTTAAAAGACAGATTCTCTAGGAGCCCAGGCTGGCTTGGAACTCGGTATGTAGTCAAGGATGTCTATGAACCTCCTGTTTCCAAGGGCTGGGACTATAGGTATGTGCCCCTCGGAGGCCTTTCTTTAATCCCAGCACTGGGAGGCAAAAGGCAGATGGATCTCTGTGAGTTCGAGGACAGCCAGAGCTGTTACAAAGATACCGTCTGGAAAACCAAAGCAATAACAAAAGCCAACAAACAACCTTCACACACCCCCTCCACACACAACAAAAACACCAACCAAAGGAACACCGATTAGCGGTATCAAGAAAGCTCAGAGGCTAAATGCACTGCAATCAAGACTGACGACCAGAGTTCAATCCCCGGGGCCCACACGGCGGACAGCGGGACTCCCAAAAGATACCCTCGGACCCCAACACGCACGCAGTACCACGCTCCCCTTCCGCTACATCCACAAATTAAAAAAAAATCTTATTCTCAATAACTTGAATCATCGAATTCGAGTAGCAAAATTCACAACCGCTAGTTTATCGATCACTCCAAGATTAGACACTCAGTTTGCTTTAGAGCGGCAGCTTTAAGGACGACTTTCTGAGTGCCCGACCCAAAGTGCCGCGCTAGCCTCCACAGCTGGCTTCCGGGTCTCGTTGGTTACCATTTCCTGTTTCATACTGGTGCATGATGGGATAAGTAGTCTATTACCTACTGCCGGCCACGAGCTTCCGGCCGACTTAGAACTCCACTTCCCGAGATTCGTAGCAGCGGCTGCTTAACCCAGAGGCCGGTTCCGGTTGCATCAGCGTGGGCTCCTAGGCGAGATGAAACTGTTCGTGAGCGAGGGTTCCCCGGGGAGCCTGCCAGTGTTGGCTGCGGCCGCGAGGGCCCGGGGCCGAGCGGAGCTGCTCATCAGCACCGTGGGCCCCGAAGGTACTCGAGTTGCTACTGGTGGGCGGGGGTGGGGGCGTTGTCCGCCAACGCCAGTGCCGGTCCCCTAGTCCGTTATTTTCGGTCTCACCATCCCCCTTTCTTTCCTTGATCCTTCTTTCGTATTAATCATCCTCACTATACCCTTCCCTAATAAAAACATTTTGCTCAGTTTTCCAGAGTCTGCCTCTCCTCTGTCTTTCTAACTTTCCCTCCTACCTATCCTGCAACCCCCAACCACCCCTTTGTGGTTTTTTTCGGGAACCCCTGCCTCCCTTTAGGACCTCAGTACAGACATATACACACCCAATCCTTTGAGTTTACCTCTTTTTATTCCAAGTCAATTATTTGGGTGACTTTTTAAGGTTCTCCTGTCAAGTCCTCTTGGCTCTCTTTAATGCCGCTCTCCCAGTGTGACTTCAGGTCAGTTCCGGTTCTTGGCCGAAGCACTACTCTATAAGCCACCCCTCTATGTGGTCTCCACCTGTTGTTTCCAGTTGGCAGCCTCAGCTGAACACTTGCGGGCCTCTCTCCAGACCCACCTCCCTTATGCTATCTTGGAAACCATAGATTGAAGCTACCCCCCCCTCCTCCTACGGACAGTGTAAAGTCGTCGAATATTTTATTTTCTTACCCATGTTTTTACTCGTTTTTCTCTTGTCTCAAGAGTGTGTGGTACCATTCCTGACTCGGCCTAAGGTCCCTGCCTTGCAGCTGGATAGTGGCAACTATCTCTTCTCTACTACGGCGATCTGCCGGTCAGTATTGGTTCTCTGTTTGGGGAGGTGGTTGGATTATATAGCAGGTTTTACTCACCTTTTTCCGACCTTATTTTCAAACACTTTCACTGAGGGTTCATACATGAACTACACAAAAGGAATCCTTCAATTTTAACTTCTGTTCTCCCTGGGCAGATACTTTTTCTTGTTGTCTGGCTGGGAGCAAGATGACCTTACCAACCAGTGGCTGGAGTGGGAAGCCACGGAGCTGCAGGTGGGATTCATGCTCGGGGGTGGGGGGGGTGTAGGGCTGTTGTTCCATTGTGTGAGCATCCTGACCCATGTCCACTGCATTTTAGCCAGCGTTGTCTGCTGCCTTACACTGTTTAGTGGTTCAAGGCAAGAAAGGAGAAGACGTGCTTGGCCCGATTAGGACAGCCTTGAGTCATATTGATCACAGCTTGAGCTGTCAAAGATGTCCTTTCCTGGCTGGGGTGAGTCTATGTGGTTTGTTGAAGGCTTATGGTGTTGGACTTACAGGGGAGATGGTATCTTCTAGATCCCAACCACCAGTTATTAGCAATGTAAACCTGACACATCACTTAACTCTCAAATCCTTACTGTTTTCTGAGACAGGGTTTCTCTGTGTAACCCCAGATGTCCTAGATCTCAGAGATCTACTTGCTTCTGCCTCCAGAGCGCTGGGATTAAAGGCTTTTGACACAGCTAATCCTTGCCTTTTTTTTTTTTTTTTCCTCATTTGCAAAATGGAAGTAATAGTCCTTCCCTTAGTTAGAGTTACTGTGAAGATTATATTAGAAAACATACATTGTCTCACTGGATGTGGTGGCATACACTAGCCCTTGGGAGATGCAAGCACGAGGAGCCAAAGTTCAAAGTTTCATAGGTTCTAGGCTCAGTAGAGCTATATGAGACCTTATTTTTAAAGAAAGTAAGTAAGCCAGGATTAGTGACACTTGCACTTTGGAGGCAGCGGCAGGTACATCTCTGCAAGTATAAGGCCTGGTCTGTTGTCCACGTTTCACACATACACAGACCCACGAAAAGGGCACATTTACTGTTGCCCCTGAGTGCTTCAGCTGTGCACTTCTGTTTTTCTCCAAGTAGGACACGGAATCTCTGGCTGACATTGTTTTGTGGGGAGCGCTGTATCCATTGCTGCAAGACCCAAGTTATCTCCCTGGTGAGAATGTACACACTTCATCCCCAATCCCAGGAGCTTGTAGAACAATAGGATATTGAGTATTTACTTTGAGGTACAGATTGACAGGGAAGCTATAGCAGAATATAACCACAGGAGCTGAGCAAAGCTCCTGGAGAAACCTGCCCAAGTCTGGGAAGGGGGGGGGCCACTGCTACCTGCCCAGTTGACCCGTAAGTTTATCTTTCTTTTCTTGCTGTGCCTACAGAGGAATTGGGTGCCCTACAAAGCTGGTTCCAGACACTGAGTACCCAGGAGCCATGTCAGAGAGCAGCAGAGGCTGTGCTGAAACAACAGGGGGTCCTGGCTCTGCGCCCCTACCTCCAAAAACAGCCCCAGCCCCAGCCTCGCCCTCCTGAGGGGAGGGCTGTCAGCAATGAACCTGAGGTTTGGAATAAGGCGGGGCCTGATTGGATGCTTACTGGGCCACCTTAGTACTTAGAGGCAAGAGGTGAGTTTCTCTCTACACTTGTGACAAGGGGTTCTGTTCTTCGTAGGAGGAGGAGCTGGCTACCCTTTCTGAGGAGGACATTGTCACGGCTGTGACAGCTTGGGAGAAGGGTATAGGAAGCTTGCCTCCACTTCGGCCCCAGCAGCATCCAGTGTGAGTAGACGTCAAGAATGGGGTTTGGTTTTATAACTGGAAATTGTTGGGGTGGCAGCAGACAGGCTCTTTGCTCATGGAATGTTGATTCCAGTAGGGTCGATTGGTGTTTCCAAAACTGCCACACAGTTGTGTATTTAAGTCCCATGAGAGAAAATAATAGGACACTTTGAGGAGAAAAAAATCACAAAGCCAAAGACCTCTGTTTTAAAATTTCTTCAGTCCCTTCTGGTCCCAAACTCTCGGAGCTCACATGACATTGAACTCTTTATTGTTTTGCCTCTAATTCCCAAGTCCTGGGACAGTGATGTGCTCTGCCGCACCAGGCCAGGCCGCTCTCCATTCTCTGACCCCCACGTGTCCTCTGGTGTTCCTGTCCACTCCCAAAGTGATGGCTATTGCTTTTCTTGTTTTACTTTTTTCTTTCAGCTCTATCTATTTCGTGTGTCCTGAGTGTTTCACTGTTATTTCATGGATGCATGTGGTTCCTATAGAGGTCAGAAGAGGGCATCTGACCACAGACCTGCAGTCTCAGGCCCCCAAAATGACTCAGACACTTATATTAACTTCATGTTGTTTGGCCTATGGCTCAGACCCATTGTTAGTTAGTTTTTTTATCCTGACTTATTTTTATTAATCTGTCTGCCACGTGGCCCGTGGCTCACTTGTGTTTTTTATGTTTTTTTGGGGGGGGCAGCTGGCTTGATTTGATCTGACTCTGCCCTGCTTCTCCTACCTGTGCTGTGATATGTTGTGATATTTCTTTCTTCCTTCCTTCCTTCCTTTCTTCCTTTCTTCCTTCCTTCCTTCTTTCTTTTCTTTTTTCTTTTTTTTTTTATGGTGCCTGTCATGGGCCAAAACAGCTCCTTTATGTAAAGAGTGATATTCACAGCATGCAGAAAGACATTCCCACGTCACATCTGATATTCTGGAACTGGAGACAGATGGTTATGAGCCACTATGTGGTTGCTGGGAATCAAACCTAGGTCCTCTGCAAGAGCAGCAAACACTCTTGACCCCTCACCTCTCTCTACCCTCCATCCCCTTTTAGATAAGGATTAGCATAGGCTGGCTTAGAGCTCACTGTGTAAACCACACTGGCCTGGAACTCACAGCGCTCTGTCTCTGCTTCCAAGTGCTAGGATTAAAGATGCATGCCACCATGTCTGCCAAGAGATAAACTTTTTTACATTTTTGTACTAGGTGTCAGAAAAGGAGCCAACTGGCATTGGCCTAACGTGTAATCTCAGTGACTTGAGAGGCTGAGGCAGGAGGATTTCAAGCTCAAGACCAGCTTGGGCAACTTAGTTAGACCTTGTCTGAGAAGGTAAAGTGAAGACTGGTAGCCAGGTGTGGTGTCATATGCAAGTTAGTCCCAGCAGGCAAGGGGACCAGGGGGTTAGGCCAGACTCGACTATATTGTGACCATTAATAACCCATCCATTAGTCAAACAGAAAGGTCCAAGGTCAGTGGTAGAGTTCTTGCTTAGCGTGCATGAGGCTCTAGGTTCAATCCTGTACTTCACAATAGACTTCATAAGCATCTTAAGTTGTCTTATTACTGTGTGTGTTCTATGTAAGAGAGGGAGAGTGTGGATGTGTGTTTTGCTTGTACATGCAGTACACAGAGCAGTACATGAAGCCGACTGAGCAGGCCTTACTGTTCTGGGGATCCTCATGAGGAAAGACTTGGATCTGAGGCACCTAGACTTAATCTCTAAGTATTCTGTATCCTTTCATTTTTATGATACTTGCATCTCTGCTGTGGGGCTGAGGCATTAGTTAGAGAAGCTTAGAGGTGTAGCTTTGGGATGCAAGACTGAATTGGGCGTGGCCAGAATATTAATCCTTTATATGATATATTACAAGTGAATAGTTATGCAATAGACCAGTCTCTCTTTTCTTCTTTACCAGGTTGCCTGTGGCTGGAGAAAGGAATGTGCTCATCACAAGCGCCCTCCCTTACGTCAACAATGTCCCCCATCTTGGAAACATTATTGGATGTGTGCTCAGTGCAGATGTCTTTGCAAGGTGAAGGTGGAGCCAGTTGCTAGGAGGGTTCTCCAGAGAGAGGCGTGGGCCCAAGGAGTGGGATGGAGGGCTGGAGGGATCCTACCATAACCACCACATCTCCTAGGTACTCCCGCCTCCGCCAGTGGAACACCCTCTACCTGTGCGGCACAGACGAGTATGGCACAGCCACAGAGACCAAGGCAATGGAGGAGGGTCTAACCCCACAGGAAATCTGTGACAAATACCATGCCATCCATGCTGATATCTACCGCTGGTTTAATATCTCATTTGATACTTTTGGTCGAACTACCACTCCACAGCAGACCAAGTACGTTCCCCCTGGTGAGGCAGAAACAGGCCGAGCCCTGAGATGAGGGGTGGTAAGAATAGAGAGGCAGGTCCAGGGTGGGAGTCTCGGACCCAGCTCCTGAGCTCGGCTTCTGAACATTGCCCTGGAATGTGCCCTGGGTGGTTTTCAGGCCTTGAGCAGGTCCCCTGTCTATGGAAGCCCGGACAGGGACCGGGGCCAGAAGGAGCATCTGAGGAAGGGCAGGGAAAGGGCTTCCCTCCCTTTGGTTGCCTAGGAGTCTCTAAGATGGTCTCACTGTGTAGCTTAAGCTGCTCTCAGGCTTGTGCAATCCTCTTGCCTTAGATTTGCAAATGTTGGGATTATGTATTTGCCACCAAGTCCAACTTGGGGTCTTTAAAACAATCCTTGCCTGTGTATATTTATAGCACATAAATTCATTTTTCCTCTGCTTGGGAAAGTCCTCACAGAAGCTGCAGACAGATGGCCAGTTGATGATGCTGTCTGTCAGTCCTGAGTACAAACATGGAAGACTAAGCTGTATCTAGTCACCCGCCTGTAATCACAGCATTTGGGAGGTGGAGGCAGAGGGTCAGGAGGTTAGTGGTGGTCAGTGTTGGCTGTGTGAGACCTCAAAACCAAGTGAGACCAAAACAAAAGAGCATGTAAATATATAAACATAGCATGAACACAAGTGGACCACTGTAATGTGCAGAGGAAAGAGGCAGATGGGTAGTTGGAGGACCATGAGATCACTCTGGGCTCATCAGTAGGCTCTCATTAGGAATAGGTGACCTTCTGTCTCTCTCATCCTTTGCTCGCTGACCTTGCCAGAATCACCCAGGACATCTTCCAGAGGTTGCTGACACGGGGTTTTGTGCTGCAAGATACTGTAGAGCAGCTGCGGTGTGAGCAGTGTGCACGTTTCCTGGCTGACCGTTTTGTGGAGGGAGTGTGTCCCTTCTGTGGCTATGAGGAAGCCCGAGGCGACCAGTGTGACAAGTGTGGCAAGCTCATCAATGCCATTGAACTCAAGGTAAGAGGAAGATCTCGGGACCCAAAGGAAGCAACCGTTTATCTCTTCATAGAGACTGTGGAGCTGTGGCTTGATGGCCACACCAGCTTTTTAAAGGACACTGTCTGTTCAATATTTTTATTTACTTATTCTGAATTAGTGTTTCACTGTGTAGTCTGGCTGGCATGGAACTCGCATCATATATTAGGCTGGTTTGGAACTCAGAGATCTACCTACTTCTGCTTTCCTAGTGCGGGGATTAAAGCTGTGTGCCGCCATGCCTGGCTAGGATTTTAATATTTAGTACCTAAGACCTTGTGCTATTTTCTATATGGGCAGTTACTCTGTGGTTAGCATGGTGTTGGGACATGGACGGATCTGCTTCAGCTTTAGGCCAGCTGATCAGTGCTAATTTAGATGATTCCTCTCTCTTTTCTTTTTTGAGACAGGGTTTTTCTATGTAGCTCTGACTGTCTTAGAAATCACTGTGTAGTCCAGGCTGATCTCCAGAAATGCGCCTGCCTTTGGCTTCCAAGTGCTGGGATTAAAGACACCACACCTGGCACATTATTCGTTTTTCATAAACGCTTCTGTCTTCCAGTCCGAGTTGGCTCATTTGTTGATTGACTTATGATTCAGTCAGTTAACACGTTTTTCAGCCCTTCTAATAAGCCAGTTATAGACTTGGAACGAGGGCATGGACAAGACAGACTTTTATCTCACACTCACATGGAGACACTGAGGAATTTAGACATTGCTCTAGTTGAGTGGAAAGCTGCTGTGCAGAAAACTGGGGGGGGGGGGATAAAAGAGGAGTGAGGGGAAAGTTCTGGAGGCTAGAACACAGAGGTGACAGCAAGCTAGTTACACAAGGTCACCAGTATAGAACACAGAGGTGACAGCAAGCTAGTTACACAAGGTCACCAGTATAGAACACAGAGGTGACAGCAAGCTAGTTACACAAGGTCACCAGTATAGAACACAGAGAGGTGACAGCAAGCTAGTTACACAAGGTCACCAGTATAGAACACAGAGAGGTGACAGCAAGCTAGTTACACAAGGTCACCGTACAAAGAGATGGGGGGGGACAGGTGCTGGGTCGTCAAGTAAGGGAAGACTTGAGGGTTTTGGCCTGTGTTGGAGGTATAGGTCAGCGGTGGACTACTTGGCTAACATGAGTGAGTTCCTGATTTGGGACCTTGGTAACATGCAATAGGGAAGGTGGGGCTTGGGTAGATGGCGGTGACATAGGCAAGATTGAGACATTTAGTACGTCTCATCTTGAGAGCCTCAGGTCAGAGTTGGCAGGATGGCTGAGCAGGTAAAAGTATTTGCTGCCAAGCCTGGCAACCCGGAACCTCAGGTGGTGGGAGGGGAAACAGAACAAACCCCTTAGCTCAGCCGTGCAGGGTGGCACACACCTGGAGTGTGAGGGCAGCCAGCAATGAAGAACTGGACATAGATCAGATGCAGCCTGCTCTACATCCTGAGATCCAGGACAGCCAGGGCTACCTAGAGAGACCATAGACCCTCAGATCAGAACTCAGTTGGAAGCACCTCTCATTAGCTTTATGTCTTAGTTGCTTCTGCCATCATTTCTCAGTGTCTGTGTAGTCATTTTATACACAATTAAGTATGCCATGCCATCGGCACAGCACCTTTCTGTACCTCGAGAAGAGGGGCTGTGTGTCTTTTACCTTCTCTGTTGTATGAGCAGAAACAAACTCTGTAGCTAACCTGCGCTAAGAATGCCCCTTTCTGTTAGAGAGTGCAGACACAAGACTCTGTGGCAAGGATGCCTCATGTTGGGGGGATGGGCACATTGTGAGCTCTGATGCTAATCTAGAGGGAGGCTGACTGGGCCCTCCTTCCCTCCATGCCCCCTCCCCTCTTCCTGACCCTATCTGCTCCCACCAGGATCACACTGTCTGTAATTCCTCTTTACAGAAACCTCAATGCAAAGTCTGCCGGTCGTGCCCTGTGGTGAGATCCTCTCAGCACCTGTTTCTGGACTTACCCAAGGTGAATGAGTCTTTCCCTCAGCCACACTACAGCCAACCACTCTAGTTGAGTGCCATCATGCCCACATTTGCGTGCGTGCATGTGCGTGCGTGTGTGCATCTGTAGGTGCCCAAGGAGGCCACAAGAGGGCATCAGGTCTCATGGAGCTGGAGGTACAGTCAGTTGTGAATCACCCAGCGTGGTGCTGGGAACTGAACTTGGGTCCTTTGTAGAGTATTTCTCTGTCTAGTAAATGTTTCATACGGCTGGGGAGCAAGGCTTACAGTGCAGCTCTTGGCTGGCTATTTAGTAAGTGGTATAACTGGTATTGGGGATGGCAATGAGAATGGTGGTTGTATGCTGTCAGCTCTAAGGAGGCTGAAGCAGATCTGGAGGGCTGGGACTTAAAGCCAGCCTGAGCCACATGACACTAAGATTGTAATTCGGAAAATAATAAAACAAACAAGCATGTTATTGTGATGAATAACACATGTGGGGAGTCTGCAGGATTGAGTCCAGGCCCACTTCCCAGACTGTTTCCCCCAGGTGCTGTTAGAGCGCAGGCAGGGCTTAGACCCTCTGACTTCCATACAGAGAAACATTTAACCAGCTTCAGCTGTTTTCTCTGCTATTCATTTTTCAAATTAAAAAAACTTATTTTTTATGTTTTTTTCAAGATGGTCTTACTATGTAGCTCCATTAAAAGAGTGCACCTCTATACCCAGCTCATATCCTATTTTTTTAAAAAAAACATTATTATGTATAGTGTTCTGCCTACATGTGTTCCTGCAGGCCAGAAGAGGGTGCAGATCTCATTACAGATGTTCGTGAGCCACCATGTTGTTTTTGGGAATTGAACTCAGATTCTCTGGAAGAACAGTCAGTGCTCTTAACCTCTGAGCCATCTCTCCAACCCCTATATTCTAAATTTTTAATTCCAATAACAGTTTCCTTTTTTAAAAAAATACTCTGTCTTGGGTGTTTGCCTGCATGTGTGCCTGTACACAACATGTGAACAGGACCATTAGAGCGACGGGTCTCAATCTCTGGGCTGTAACCCCTTTGAGGGGCTGACCAACCATTTTACAGAGGTGGTTGAATCCTGAATATCAGAATTCATTACAATTCAGAACAGTAGCAAAGGTACACTTAGGAAGTAGCAACAAAATAATTTTATGTTTGGAGGTCAGTACAACATGAACTGTATTAAAGGGTCGCATTAGGAAGGTTGAGAACCACTGCCTTAGAAGAACTGAATTAGAATTAGAGTTACAGGTGGTTGTGAGCTGCCATGTGGGTCCTGAGGACCAAACCCAGGTCCTCTGCAAAAAACAGTAAGTGCTGTTAACCACTGAGTCATCCATCTCTTGAGCCCCCACCTCATTTTCTTGGTGGCCTTGTAATACTCCAATTGTAGGAATACACTTAAACACCTTATAGTCATCTAACTGTGGGAGCTAATTGTCTTTTAATGTTTCAATTTTTTAATTAAAATATAATTACACCATTTCCTTCTTCCCTTCCTTTCTTCAACTGCTCTTACACGTCTACAGTTTTTCCTTTGTTTTTGATACATAAAGATACATAGTTTGTTGCATAAGTGTCCAACCTGTTGAGCCCATTTAATGTTGCTTGTATGCATATGATTTCAGAACTGACCATTTGGAAATTAATCTTTTGTTAAACGATTTTGTCTTTTTGGAAGTCGCATATTATGTAAATCCCTACAGCAGGAAACAAGAAGGATTGAGATTTCAAGTTTGTCTTCACCTACATAGTTTAAACTGCAGTGAGATACTGAAAAAACATAAAACAATGTTTGGGGAGGTGGCTTACTGGGTAAAGACTCCACCACCTATCCCAGACACCACCTTGTCAAAGAAAAGGCCTGACTCTGGCCTCCATGTCAGCACACGCACTAGTACGGAATAAAAAAAAAAATGCTGGGTATTACTGGGCATGATGGTTTACACCTATAATCCCATCACTTGGCAGGCATAGGCAGAAGCATGAGTTTATGGCCAGTCAGGGATATAGAATGAGTTCAAGGCCAGCCTGCAGTAAACAATAACTTTGTCTCAAAAAATCCACGGGCTTGATGCTGGAGAGATGGCTTAGCTGTTAAGAATACTGCTGCTCTTTCAGAGGACCAACATTTACATGATAGTTCACTCACCTATAACTCCAGTCCCAGGGTATCTAAGGGAACACGTTACATGGACATACATTCAAGCAAAATACTCATATTCCTAGAGTAAAATAAATTTAAAAGAAAAACCAATAGTCTTGAAATCTATCTACCTCAGCATAGAATATGTGCCTATCATTCACAAGTTTCTGACCTTAACTCCATTCTCTCACCTTTGCTTTCTGAGTAGCCAGAATTATTAAAGTACATGCTGTCATACTCAGTTTAATTTCAGTATATTTTTGCCTTCACAGGCAGTTTTTATATATACATCATAGAGACTTAATGAATCTTTTGTTGAATAAGTCTGCTCACTGTTTTTTGGGTCCCTGAAGTCCTGAGTTTTTTAGTGTTTGTGATGTGGGAATGTCTTTCTGTATGCTGTGATTATCAATCTTTAAATAAAGGAGCTGTTTTGGCTCATGACAGGCACCATAGAAAAAGTAGGAGGAGAAATCACAGCATAGGCAGGAGAAGCAGGGCAGAGTCAGACAGACTGAGCAAGCCGCCCAAGGAACAACATGTAAGGAATACAGGTGAGCCACGGGCCACATGGCAGACAGATTAATGAGAATGGGTTGATTTAAGATATAAGAACTAGCTAGCAATGTGCCTGAGCCATAGGCCAAACAGCCTGAAGTTAATATAAGTGTCTGAGTCATTTTGGGGGCCAAAGCAGCTGTGGGTGGCTAAGGGGTCTGGGGCAGCAGGTCTGTGGGTCTGGGCCTCTCTTACTGTAACATGTTTGTATTACCAACTGTTTACCTGGTGCCGCCCTGTTTGAGACAGTTGTACATCCCATTCTGCCCTCAGCTGGAAAAGCGACTGGAGCACTGGCTGGGGAAGACATTGCCTGGCAGTGACTGGACACCCAATGCCCGATTTATTATTCGTTCTTGGCTTCGAGATGGCCTCAAGCCACGATGCATAACCCGAGACCTCAAGTGGGGAACCCCTGTGCCTTTGGAAGGTTTTGAGGACAAGGTAAATGTCCTTTATCTTGTAGTCATGGCTTAAAATGCTCTGCAGTAGTCCATGGGCTGCAGGGTAAGCGGTTGATGATGTTCCCTCTCAGCCTGAGACTATGGTGCCTGTTGTTCCCCTCCAGGTGTTTTATGTTTGGTTTGATGCCACTATCGGCTACCTGTCCATCACAGCCAACTATACAGACGAGTGGGAGAGGTGGTGGAAGAACCCAGAACAAGTAAGCAGGCCTCAGCCTGTCTGCGGGGACAGGGTGTGTAAGAGGTGTTAGTTTCACGCATGTTTCGCAATGTTTTCTCCTAGGTGGACCTTTACCAGTTTATGGCCAAAGACAACGTTCCCTTCCATGGCCTGGTCTTTCCTTGTTCAGCTCTAGGGGCCGAGGACAACTATACCTTAGTCAAGCACCTCATCGCTACAGGTAGGATGTTCCTGGGAATCAGGCCTGAGTCAGTACTTGGAAGAGCCTGGAGAGGGGCTAGGTCTTAGGTTAAGATTTGAGATGGAACAGGAAATAATTAAAAATGAGAATTACCTCCAAAAGAGGGAAATGAGAACTTGAAAGCAAAAACCTAAAGGTAAAACTATTATAGGGAAAGATAATAAGAAGCCAGAATGGAGCTTGGGAGGCAGTGGGTGAGGGACGGGAGGATGTGACTGGAACCCTTCCCCTTTGTCCAGAGTACCTGAATTATGAGGATGGGAAATTCTCTAAGAGCCGAGGAGTGGGGGTGTTTGGAGACATGGCCCAGGGTACAGGGATCCCTGCTGACATCTGGCGCTTTTATCTGCTGTATATTCGGCCTGAGGGCCAGGACAGTGCCTTCTCCTGGACAGACATGCTGACTAAAAACAATTCTGAGCTGCTTAACAACCTGGGCAACTTCATCAACAGGTAGGAATGAATGGTGGAGAGAACCAAGTGGGAAAAGCCCTTCTGTGGATTGGGGTTGGCTGTCGTGCCAGCACACGCTAGTCTGTATTCTTGAGGCGAGGTAGCTATAGGTCAGTGGTTTGGAGTTGGTCACAAAATCTTTGTGTAATATATTGTTTGTCTAGAAAATTCATTTCATCCTCAGCTCACAGACATGCATGTGCTTTCCCTTCAAGGCTTAAGACTTTAGTCAGCTTTACCACCTTCATTAGAATATTTGTCAGTGGGCTGCAGAGATGGCTCAGTGGGTAAGAGCACTGGCTGCTCTTCCGGAGGTCCTGAGTTCAATTCCCAGCACCCACATGGTGGCTCACACCTATCTATGGTGAGATCTGGTGCCCTATTCTGCATATTGTATACATAATAAATAGATCTCTTTTTTAAAAAAAGAAAAATAAAGAATATTTGTTAGCTTATGACATACTTCCACTGAATTTTACTTCTAAAATATATAATAGCTTAACTCATTTCTTTATTTGCAAGATCATACTTTAGGAGAGAGAGAGTAGAATTTAAGTTTTACTTCTAGTTTGAGGGGCCCAGGAATTGTCAGGAATGCCACAGAATAAAGTTTGGGGTTTTTTTGTTGCTTTGTTTTTTGGTTTTTCACACGTTTACTGTTTATGTGGGGTACAACTGACTCACTGCAGTGAACATCAGCATACAGCCTCCGAGTCACTTCTTTCTACCATCTGGATTCCAGGCATTGAACTCAGGATGGCAGGCTCAGTGGCCTTATCTGCTGAGCCAGCTGGCTGGCCCAAGCCTGAAGACTTAGGGGTGCGATTTCTCTAAGGAAACTGGGCACTAACTTCTGTCTTTTCTTCCCCCACCCCAAGAGCTGGAATGTTTGTGTCTAAGTTTTTTGGAGGTTGTGTGCCTGAGATGGTGCTTACCCATGATGACAAACGCCTGCTAGCCCACATCTCCCGGGAACTGCAGCACTATCACCAGCTGTTGGAAAAGGTTCGGTAAGTAACTTCCAAGACAGTCCTTCCTATCAGCAGAGTTCTGCTGTGGTCCACAGGCTCATGTCTCCTCTCTTCCCAGGATCCGTGATGCCTTGCGCAGTATCCTTACCATATCTCGACATGGCAACCAGTACATTCAAGTGAATGAACCCTGGAAACGGATTAAAGGAAGTGAGGTGGACAGGTGTGTTCAGGAGCTATGTCTGGCTATAGGAATCTGACGTGCCATGTCTTCTTAGTGGCCTTGACGTCTCTCTCTCCCCAGGCAGCGGGCAGGCACGGTGACAGGTGTGGCAGTGAACGTGGCTGCCTTATTATCTGTCATGCTCCAGCCTTATATGCCTACCGTCAGCTCCACCATCCAGGCCCAGCTACAGCTTCCACTTCCAGCCTGTCGCATCCTCTTGACAAGCTTCATTTGTACCTTACCAGCAGGTCACCGAATTGGCACAGTAAGTCTCGTTAATGTTTGGTGGAGCTGCCTTTGGGGCAAGGCCAGAGACCCAAACGTCTCTGGCTTTGAAGCATGGAACTTTCTACAGCTGTTCTCAAAATCACTCACAATTCTGCACTTGGGCTTCTTAGAAAAGGTTCTTGGTATTGGCTTGTGAGTACAGCACTGTCCATATATCCTTACTCCTGCTCATGCCGGAGCCCAGTAAGGTGAAGATCCTTGAAGATGACTACGATGACCTGATCTGACACTAAAAATGAAGAGTCCAGGCTCTTCATAGTGACTGCTGCCTTCTGTGAACTCTGGAAGCTGTCCTGTATTGCTCAGCATTACACTTCTGTTTTCTTATAAAGCATGTCATCTCTATGTGTCAGAAAGGGTGGGGCGTCTCTGCAGTGTGGTGGGATTTATCAGTGATTGATTCTCATGTGTGTCTACAGGTCAGTCCTTTGTTTCAAAAATTGGAGAATGACCAGATTGAAAATTTAAGGCAGCGCTTTGGAGGGGGCCAGGTGAGCAAGCGAGACTGCCCTCCCGCAAGCATGATCCCCACCTTCCTTCCACTTTCCTCCTACCTTGGGCTTCACGCCTCTCCCCACCTTGGGCCTTGCTGCTTTCCTCACTGAAGTTCTTCTTTCCTGTCTTAGCTAGAAGAGTCCTTGGAGTTAAAGGTAACCATTTCCTCTGAGGTGTTATGTAAAACTAGACACCAGAGAGATTTATGGAGGCAAGAAATAAATCTATTGCTCTTCTCCAGGCTAAAGGATCCCCCAAGCCAGCAGTTGTGGAGGCGGTTACCACGGCTGGGCCACAAGAGATCCAAGTGCTGATGGATGAGGTGACCAAGCAGGTATAAAGCTTATGGCCCTGGGAGGGAAGAGAAGGGACACTGAGGTGTTGAATCCTCCCCTCACCCCTTCCTCTCTTAGGGCAACATCGTGCGAGAATTGAAAGCACAGAAGGCAGACAAGAACCAGGTTGCGGCGGAGGTAACTAAACTACTGGATCTGAAGAAGCGGTTGGCCTTGGCTGAGGGGAAACCCACTGACACTCCTAAGGGCAAGAAGAAATGAGAGGACACGTCCACAGAAAGCCATTTACTGGTACGACAGTAATAAAGACTGTACAATATATACACATATACACAGCATGCAGTCGGGCTCACATCCTTGTCACTGGCACGATGGTCTGTACACTCGATCCAGGAGACAGGAGGGGCTCCGGGTGGGAATGGTGGTCCCAATAGTTCATGCTTGGTGCAGATTTACCATGCGATCGATCAGAGCCCGGCGTGTGGCCTCTACCTCCCTGGTCAGACGCTCGATTTCCTGCTTGAGCCGTTCATTCTCCTCGGCTAGCTGTGCCACTTTCCTCTCGTTCTCCTGTTCTCTCTCCTTCATGCGTTGCTTCCCAGCCCGGGCTGGGCACTGACCACTCTGTCTCCGTTTCCTACTTCTTCCTTGATCTTCCTCTTCCTCCTGAGCCACACAACTCTGGCTGGAATCTGGAGAGCGAGGGCTCTGAGAGGTGCTTGTGACCTCTGCTGGCTCTGGCTCCTCAGTCAGCCAAGATAGAGATGCCGGGTCAAGAGTGGTGAAGGTTTTAGATCCTTCCTTTAAGGAAGTGAAGAAAGGGAGACGGATGTTAGTTGAGGAGAGCCATACATGTTTTCCAGTTTTGTGGGGTTTATTTTATTTTTGCTTGACTTTTGAACAGGCTAGACTCAAACTCACTGATTACAGGCTGGTCATGAACCGAGCCTCTTCCTCCACCACACCTGCTGGCCCATTTAAGACTAGCATTCTCACTCACCTCTTCGTTCCCAGGGGACGAGATATAGGGGCCTCCATTTTCATCTGAGGACAGCACCTCCTGCAGATCTTCATACCAGGCTTCCAGCTCCCAGCTGGACAGCGTCTCCAAGGTGAAAGGCAGGGACTCAGCTGCCATGTCTGCAGTTGGACTGGCTTCTAGAAAAGAGTGTATAGGGTAAAGGTTCCACTCATGCTTGATAAACCGATCTCATGCCTGTTTTAACACACAGGATTTAAAATTTACAAGTTTTGTGGGTCAGGTGGGGGCATGGGCTGTCAATCCTTGAGAGCCACATTGGCAGGGGTAGAAGTATCACCCACAAGTTCTCTACCCTCCACATGCACACCGTTGCTCACAAGCACAGGAACACACATAGTAATGAATGCACGGACAGGGAGACAGCTCACTAACTAAAGTACCTGCCACCAACCAAGCCTAACAATCGGGGTTTGATTCCACCAGATTCACCTAGTAAAGGAAAGAACCGATCCCCAAAATTGTCCAGACCTTCTCATGTACACCATGGCCAACAGCCCCACAACACAAAAATAAACGTAATTAAAAACAAGCAAAAAATCCTCAAACCTCCAGGCAGAGGTATTTAATCCGAGCACTTCTCCCAGCAGGGAGTTGGAGGCCAGCCTGGTCTAAAGAGTGAATAATGGGTTAATCTATCATTTTATTTCAATGCTCATATGAATGCAGTGTCTGTGGGGCCAGAGGCACTGGATCTCCTAAAGCCGGAGTTGAGCAGTTGTGAGCCACCTGATGGGATACTGGAAACCTGCCCAGTTCAGGTCCACCAGAAGAGCAAGTGCACCTAACTGGCCTCTTATCTTATTCCAGCCCTGTATATATCCTATAATGTGCACTACCAGGACTGAAGAAAGGCCACACACTTTACATCTTTACATTCTTGTGTGCAATTGTATGTGTGAGTGCCTGCATATATATCTGTGTGCTGTGTGTGTGCCTGGTACACATGGAGGCCAGAAGAGGGAACGGATTCTGGAGCTAGAGTCATAGATGGTTGGGAGCTGCCATGTGGGTGCTGGGAATTGAACCCAGGTCCTCTGCAAGAGCAGCAAGTGCTTTTAACCACTGAGCCATCTCTCCAGCTCCTAAGAACAGACTTTATTGAGATATAGATAGCTTGGGCTGGCCTTGAAGTTCATGATCCTCTTGCCTCTGCCTCCTAAATTCTGAGGTGACAGGTATGAAGCATTATGTTTGGCTATGCATATGTATTCTTACGGGATTGTAGTAAAAGTATTCAACTCACTTGGGAATACTGCTGGGAAATTCCAGGGACAGTTACCCAGGCATTTGTGTTCTATTCTCTTGTTGGGCAGCGTGGGCCAAAGGTCCTTGGGATTTGTTTAACCTTGGTGTGGACTGTGAATTGGAAAGAAACCAGTTGCCATTGTTGAGGTTGGCTGTGGGAACTAGCTTTCAATTGGGAACCCTCTAAAAACAGTGTTACAGGACCAGAGAAAGACAGGGGCTGTCAGCAAAATCCTGTTCAGATCAAACCTGCTCCTAAGTACTGTCCAGCAAAGCAGCCTTGAGTAGCACTGGGAGTAGACTCTCAAAAGGGCTGGTTAACTTTACCTGTTTTCAGGTGTGGTGATGTATGAAGATACACTTCCTTCTGGAACACTGTGGAGAACAAAGACAATGTTCACTTTTTGAAAGAGAAAGAAGCAGGCTCTTTACCCCACATCTCTGAACCTACAATCCCTCTCCAGGTTGTCCCCCCGCCCCTTTGGTTTTTAAAGACGGGATTTCTCTGTGTAACTGGCTGTCCTGAAACTAGCTCTGTATTTTCTTGTATTACACACACACACTTTGTGAAAGTGTGTGTCCTTGAAGCCAATTCCAAGGACAGAAGCAAGCTTGATTTTATTTTTAGTTGCTGACATTTGCAGTCCTGATTACATAATCAAAAAGTTCTAGCCAACTAAGCTTTCTCTAAGTTTCAGACAGACTCCAACCTGCCAGAGTGAGGACTAAGCTATAAACTACAGAGAAGAGAAAGATAGAGCGGCACTTGCTCTGCTCCATCCTCATCCTGGCAGCCTTCAGTCTAGACCTGTCTGTCCCAAGACCTCCAACTCTGTCTAGCAGGCATTTAGATACATTTAAAACAATCTCCTGCTGGCCTTTCCTTTCCAACATTGTATCATTTGAAGTAGTAACTAGTTGCTTAAAGCCAAAATAATAAATAAGCAAATAAGCAGATAGATAGATAGATAGATAGATAGATAGATAGATAGATAGATGGTATCCCTGTTTCTTCCTCTCACATCCCACTACTCAGTCTAAAGCACCGGCAACTTCAATATTCTTTTTTTTTTTTTTTTTTAAGTCTAAAACCTAGGTACTTCTATTACATTGTTTCTAAATGAAAATCAATTTACCACACCTCTCCAAGATTACTGTGGAAGCTTCAAGAGATCTCACTTTTTTTTTTTTTTTTTTTTTCCCAGACAGGGTCTCACTCTAGCCATGGCTGTCATGGAACTCAGAAGGTAGAACAGGCTGGCCTTAAACTCACAGAAATTTGATTGCCTCTGCTGGGCAGTGGTAGAGTATGCCTTTAATCCTAGCACTTGGAAGGCAGAGGATCTCTGTGATGATACCACGGAGAGCCTGTGAGCTCCAGGACAGCTAGGCTGTTACATAGAGAAACCCTATCTTGAAAAACCAAAACAATTGATTGCCTCCCAAGTGCTGGGATTAAAGGTAGTTGCCACTATGCTCTAGTGAGATCTCCTATTTCTATTCTTGTCTTCTATGGCTTTATTTCATGGTGGGCTTCACCATAGAGTACTCTATACTAGGCAAGCAGTCTACCATTGAGCTATATCCCCAACCACTTATTTTGAGTCAGGGTTTCACTATGTAGCTCAGGCTGGCCCTGAACTCAGAGATACCTGCCTCTGCTTTTCTGAGTGTTGTCATGTGCCATGACACTGGGCTTTAGGTCATTCTTCTCAGATCCTGCCAGTGGCTTCCTGTTTAATGACTAACATATGAGAATGGCTTGCAAGGCTCTCCACCACCCTCTCTCAGGTTCACTCCAGTCTGGCCCACCATCCTGTTCTACCAGGCATACTTTATCTTAACTCTCCTGCTCTTGTTCCTTCTGGAAAGCTCTTCCACTTTATCTGCAGGGCTCACATGTCTGCTTATTTGGGTCTTTCACTTAAAATCCCAGTGAGGTAATTCCTGATATGAACAAAAGGTCTCTAGCCACAATCCTGAGCACTCTTTGTTTTTCCCATGATGCTTTGCTTTCTGCAGAAATATAAGCTGTTTTCAGAGTAGTTTTATCTTTTTCCTAATATACTCTGGGTCCTCAAATGCACATAGTTCATGCTTATTAAGCATTTGTGGAGAATGGAAGACTAAGCCCAGAGGCAGAGCCAGAGCTGCCTGTCTCTGGGGACTGGAGATGCAATATTGCCCTGAGTGTTTCTCTGCAGGGTTGTCCTCTGGGGAAACTCCCTTGGTCTTCCAGTGTGTGGGACTTGGCTTTCATCAGCAGTGGAGCCCCAGGCCAGGGGGTGCAGAGACAAACAGTGGGCTGGCCTGATGCAATGGTTACAGGGGTTAGTTGGGAGACAGGTCTTAGTAAAGAGGCAGAGATCAGTCCTGGGAGAAGCACAAGACCCTGGAGAGATCCCAAATAACTTCCCACAGTTAAAGAGATCCAGACTGCTCTCTTGTACAGAAACCCAGAAATCTCTGGGGAAAAGGGGAAAACCCATTTATGCTCCTCCCACCAGCCCCCCCCCCCACTCGCAAAGGCCTGTCAGTCTTAGGGTTGAGCTTCAGGGTCAGCAACTAAAGTAGCAGGCTACCCTGGGGCGCTTGAGAGAGTTGGGGGTCATGAAGCTGTTGGAGAAGAGGCCAGAGTCCCCTATATGGAGGTGTGTCCTGCTGCCCCGCCTTTCCCTGGGCAGGCCTAAGACGTCCCTCTGTTCGCCAGACAGAGAATGAATTTCTCGAGGGCAACCGAGTCCCTTCGCCTAACGGCACAGAGCACAAACCCACTTGAGACGGGAACGGTAATGCAATCGCCCAAAGGAAGGGGGTGGGCAGTAAGCACAATTCCTGAATCAGGGATTCCCCGCCTTCATCCCTCCCTCGGTCTACAAGCTCATCACTGTGGAAGGGGTGGGGCTACATCTTCAAGAGCAGTCGCCCCCAAATGTATAGAACAGCTATGCTGGCCAGGGTGGGAAGGTAAGGGGCCGACGGAGTCAGTACTCGCCTCTCTCCTCAGGTTCCGGCTTTTATTTTGGCTCTGTCGCTGCCACCCGTTCATCTTCAACTTGATTAGATCGACGTATTAGACTCGAGCTACTGACCTCTGGAGCGCAGAGCGAAGATCTTTTACGCTGGCCCTTCCCCTCCTCTTAGGGGCAGGGTCCAAGAGCCAACCAATCAGAAGGCGGCACGCTGGCACTGGCTCCGCCCCACCGCTCACATCCGCCACTCAGGAGTCCCACGGCCCCGCCCCATCGCGCCCTCTGGCCTGAGAACCTACGTTGTCTCGGACCCGGAAGTGGCTTTGGGTCACGAGGCTTCGCGGAGGAGGTGAGTGAGTCATGCGCGCGCGCGGAGGCGAGTGTGGCCAAGGAGGGAGATGGGGGGGGGCGGGGATGATGCAATGTTTGGCAACCTGTGTCTGCGCGCGCACGCGCAGGGGCCTTCGATGGTGGTGGGAGGTGCGGGAGGGTGGGGGAGAGAGGAAAGAGGGCGGAGCGCTAGCTCCTAGGACCCAACGGCCCCAACGGCTGTCCTTCCTGAACTCGTCTGCCCAGGAGCTGCGGCTCGACCCACCTCCCATCACTTCCAAATTACTCCTCCATAAAGACTCCCATTTTCCCTGGCCCCTCCCACCTAATGGGCACCGAGGCCCTTGAACCTTTTTAAAGTTTCCATTAGTCCCACCTGGATTGACACCTTCCGAGTCTTTTGAAAGGGATCTCACCTCTTTTAACCTAACGCTTCCCAAGGTCTGAGGTACAGGCATTTCCTTGGTAGTCCTCCCGCTCTTCTCAGAAAAGCACCTTTGACATTTGTTCTTGAGTCGTCCACTGCATGCCAGAATGCAAGTTCCCTTCTTGAAGACCAGTACCCACCCCGTGATTCCCTACTGAGCGGCTGGCCTCTAGGAGTCCGGGGTCAAGACCTATCTATAGTAGAGACCAGGACGTGCATGCACTTGAGCGCATGACCGCCCTGGACTGGGTTATCAGAGGGAACACAGATTCTGCCTTAATTTACCCATTTGTAAATTAAAGGACAAGAGCGCGATGGAGGCAACCTGGACAAACGTAAAGACATCTTGCAAAATGTATTTTTGTGCCATGAAAACAGAGGCCATGTGGTGGCCTATTACATAGTCTGTCATACAGTCAGAGAGACAAGCCAGAGTTTGCTAAGTAGAAACGGCACCAAGACCGGTTGCTATTGGAGGGTGCGACAGTGACAGGTCCTTGGCCAGACGGCTCCTCTGCTCCAGACCTTCATTTCCCCTTCTGTTAGGAGAGGTGGGGGTGGGTTGAACCAGATGGTCTCTCCTGGCCTAAAGACAGACCAGGTTGTCAGTGACAGGCAGAGGTCATGTGACTTGACAGGCAGAGGTCGTGTTGTGACATGTTGACCTGGAGAGGCGGGTCAAGTCTCGGCACACAACCCGGGAAGCCTATGGGGCGGGGCAGGGCAAGTCGCGACTTTCATCTTTTAGGGCTGGCCCCTCCCGGACCTGACATTCCTGGCTCCCCCAACAGATTGTGGCTTCGGAAGGGGCCCCTCCCCAGGGAGGACTGGGATTGGCCACCAGTGGCCTGGGAAGAGGCCCAGATCCTTCCGCGGAGGGCGGGAGGGGGGGTGGTGGCCGCGTGGGGTGTTTGTTCTCTTGGGGATTAATGGGGGGTTGTGGGGGAGGGGTAGGCGCGCTCCCGCATGCGCACTGCGTCCCCTCCTGTTGGCTCGCTGCTGTCCGCTGGGCGGGGGCCCGGCCCCGCCCCTCTCCCGTCCGGGCAGCGGCGGCGGCGGCAGCTGCGGCGGTGGCGGCGGCAGCGACGGCGGCGGCGGTAGCAGCCTGCGCGGTGCCTTCTGGGAACGGAATCCCCAGGGCTGCCCCTGGCCCCTATGGCGCATGCGCGGGAGGCCGCTCGGTGATCCGCGGCGGCGGCGGCGGCGGCGCTTCCTGCTAAGACCGGCCGGGGCCGTACCGGAGGCTCGGGCTCCACCGACCCACCTCCCACCCCCTCCCACTCACCCTCTGGGCCGCGACTGCGCAGGGCGGGGCCAGCCGAACCATGGGCCGCGGTGAGTGCGGGGCCCGGCCCCCCCGCCCCTCCCCCTCCCTTCTCTCTCCTCCCCTTCTGTCCCTACCCTCTGCCCCCTCCGCGTCCTCTCGGCCCCTTTCCCCGGCCCCATCCACAGTCCCCCACCCTCACCTGCCCCCGCCGCTTCTCCCCCTCCGTGCCTGACTTCTGCCTTCCTGACTTCCCTCCCTTCAGTGCTTCGCCCACCCTCCACCCGCCCTCTCCCCAAGTTCCTTCCTACTTCGTGCGCCTGCCTTCCCCTCCTCCCCAAGCTGAAGGAAGCAGTCTGGGTGACAGGGCGCCTTGTTATGAGAGGGAAAGTTTGGAAGCCGTCAGTGTGCGGTGGGAGCGATGGTGAGGTTGGTGAGGATACTTGCAGGTTTAAGGGTCGTCCCTGCATGTCAGAGAATACTTCTTGTTGCTTATTGGAAGCCAGTGGGAGGCTATAAATCCCCTTTTCTTCGGCTTGTGAGAGGACCAGGAGCTTCTTAGGGTCCTGGAGGAAGACAGAGCTCTGGTTCCAGCCTCTCTCGAGCTCCAAATGAATTAGGTCTGAGATTGTCTGATGGAGCGGGCATGGGGGGATTTCTGCTGGTACCACCCTGCCAGGCAGTTGGGCAATTGCTTGGTGACCTGTGGGGCAATCTGTACTTTTTATATGATCTTCCTGGGGGAGGGAACAGCGGTGGCCAGACACTGGGAAACTTCCTAGTGGCCTGGCATTATGGGAATTAGCCCACACTCCTTGTTGAAGTCTTCTGTCCCTAGACAAAGGGAACTAGCCCTTCATATGTCAAGAAATTAGGGTATGATTTTGTGGTCCTTGGGAGTTGAGGTGCTGATCTGCTTTGGTGTCTCTAGGGACTCGGCTTGCAGAGGACAGTTGTGGACTTGGTCAGCAGATCCCCTCGAGGTCCTTATAGGCACGGCATCATGTTATTTATGGACCTTTCCTTGAGTGTTCTGGGCTGTGGTGCTTTCTCGAGTTAGGTAGAGTCTTGAGAGGCTCATCTCTTTCCTTGTGTTGCAGGTGTGGGCTAAGCTGGTGGCCCCGGCTTTAGACTGGATCCCACAATGTTTGCAGAGATGTTCAGGTAGCCATGGTGGTGTGGCAGAGGATTCCTTCTCCCCAGCTCTCTGAGGAGCTCCCTTTGCCACTCAGAAAGCCTGGGTTTCCTTGGGTCTCCCACGCCTTTGCCTCCCTGGAATTCTCCCCCAGGTACCCAGCCCAGTTTAATCGTCCTGGTGCCCACATGGATGTCTGTGTTATCATCAGGCGCAAGGGAGCTGATTCCACACAATGAATGGGGGCAATGAGAGCGGTTCAGCAGACAGAGCTGGGGGCCCTGTGGCCACATCTGTCCCCATTGGTTGGCAGCGCTGTGTGCGAGAAGGTGCTGTGTTCTATATCAGGTATGACTCTTCAGGGACCCCTGATTTGTCCATTATCCTTTTATTGCCTGAGTTTTCCTGCCTTTATCGCTCCTCACAACAAAAGTTTCTGGGACCTCATTGCGCTCCTCTGTTCCCTCCTCCCTCAGCCTCTTGACGCTTTATCTCTGGGTCTTTGAATCTATTCTCTTTTTGTTTCTGCTCACTTCCCTTGTGCCTTGCCCTTTCCAGGAAAGCATTTAACTGTCCTTTAGGAAGTATCTCCAGATTGGCTGACAGTTAACACCATACCCATGACCTGTTCCTCTCCAGCCCGAGTGGCACAGAGCTATCTTCCTTGGAGCAAACCCGGAGCTACCTCCTCAGCGATGGGACCTGCAAGTGCGGTCTGGAGTGTCCACTCAATGTCCCCAAGGTTAGAGTCCTGGGGATGCCAAAAACTTAGGCGTAAACCTGAAGACTTAATCCAGATTACTGTGTATGTTGTCCCTGTTCATGCCTTCTACCTTACAGGTTTTCAACTTTGACCCTTTGGCCCCGGTGACCCCGGGTGGGGCTGGGGTGGGGCCCGCATCAGAGGAGGACATGACCAAGCTGTGCAACCACAGGCGGAAAGCTGTTGCCATGGCAACTCTGTACCGCAGCATGGAGACCACCTGCTCACACTCTTCTCCTGGTGAGTTTTTCTACCACTTTAGAGAAGGATGAGGAAAACGTGAACGTTTAGAAGGAGGGTGGCGGGTGAGCTCCGTGAGAAAGGACAGGGATGGAGTTGGTGGGGAACAGCTTGGGAACTTGTGGGAGCTGGGACTGGAGAAGACAAGAACATTGATGATGGGGACCCGCAAGCTGACCCTTCATTTCTTATTTATTGCAGGAGAGGGAGCAAGCCCCCAAATGTTCCACACTGTGTCCCCAGGGCCCCCCTCTGTCCGCCCTCCTTGCCGAGTTCCTTCTACAACTCCTCTTAATGGGGGTCCTGGCTCCCTTCCCCAAGAACCACCATCAGTTCCCCAGCCCTTCCCCCCTCTCACAGGCCCTGCAGGGCTCTTCCCACCTCCACGGCTTCCTGACCCAGTTCCCTCTGGGGGCAGCAGCAGCCCTTGTTTCCTCCCAAGAGGCAATGCCCCCTCTCCAGCCCCACCTCCTCCACCTGCTATCAGCCTCAATGCTCCCTCATACAACTGGAGAGCGTCTCTCCGGTCCAACCTGGTGCCCTCTGACCTGGGCTCTCCTCCAGCCCCTCATGCTTCCTCCTCACCACCTTCAGACCCTCCTCTCTTCCACTGTAGTGATGCCTTAACACCCCCTCCCCTGCCCCCAAGCAATAATCTCCCTGCTCCCCCTGGTCCCTCTGGTCCTGCCACTCAGCCACCAGTGTCTTCAGCCACTATGCACCTGCCCTTGGTCCTGGGATCCTTGGGAGGGGCCCCCACAGTGGAGGGGCCGGGGGCGCCCCCACTCCTTGCTAGTAGCCTACTCTCCGCAGCGGCCAAGGCACAGCATTCCCCGCTGCCCCCTCCCAGCACTTTACAGGGCCGAAGGCCCCGTGCCCAGGCACCCTCAGCTTCCCACTCATCACCCCGTCCCTCTCAGCGTCCTTCTCAGCGTCGTCCTCGCCGGCCCCCAACTGTCTTGCGATTGCTAGAAGGGGGAGGCCCTCAAACCCCTAGACGGAGCCGTCCTCGGGCCCCTGTCCCCCAGGCTTTCCCTCTCCCAGAGCCATCCCAGCCTATTCTCCCCTCTGTTCTGTCCCTGCTGGGGCTCCCCACCCCTGGCCCTTCCCACTCTGATGGAAGCTTTAACCTTTTGGGGTCAGATGCACACCTTCCTCCTCCCCCAGCCCTCTCCTCAGGGAGCCCTCCCCAGCCCAGGCACCCTATTCAGCCCTCTCTGCCTGGGACCACCAGTGGCAGCCTCCGCAGTGTGCCAGGTATGAGTGCTCTGGGGGTTTCTCAGCTCAGTCATCCAGGACACTGTGGGAAAAGTTTGGAAGGTTTGGCGGTTTGGGGGTTTGGGGGTTTGGTCAGTTCTGGAAAGAGGCTGCCTGCCCTGCAGCTGGGTTTCTTTTTCTTTCACAGGTGCCCCTGCCCCACCAGCTGCCTCCAAAGCCCCTGTGGTCCCCAGTCCTGTGCTTCAAAGCCCATCTGATGGGCTGGGGATGGGGGCAGGCCCAGCCTGCCCTCTGCCTCCCTTGGCTGGTGGGGAGGCCTTCCCTTTCCCCAGCCCTGAGCAGGGCCTGGCACTCAGTGGAGCTGGCTTCCCAGGGATGCTGGGGGCCTTGCCTCTCCCTTTGAGTCTGGGACAGCCTCCACCTTCTCCATTACTTAGCCACAGTTTATTTGGTGTGCTGGCTGGGGGAGGACAGCCTCCCCCTGAGCCCCTGCTACCCCCACCAGGGGGACCCGGGCCTCCCTTAGCCCCAGGCGAGCCCGAAGGGCCTTCGCTTTTGGTGGCTTCCTTGCTCTCACCGCCCCCCTCAGACCTCCTTCCCCCACCTCCTGCGCCCCCTAGCAATCTTCTGGCTTCTTTTCTGCCCCTGTTGGCCCTGGGCCCCACAGCTGGGGATGGGGAAGGATCTGCAGAGGGGTCTGGGGGTCCAAGTGGGGAGCCATTTTCAGGCTTGGGAGACCTGCCCCCCCTACTATTCCCCCCACTTTCAGCCCCCCCCACCCTCATAGCTTTAAATTCTGCGCTGCTGGCTGCCAGCCTGGATCCCCCCTCGGGGACACCTCCCCAGGTAAGGCCTAGGGTGTGCTTTGGTGGGGCACAGTGAGAAGTTGGGATAGGAGCTCTCTGGGGCCCTAAGGAAGACTGTCTCAGATGGGAGTAGGGTGGGTCAAACTGTATGCATGAAGGAACTCTGAGTCTGTCAAATGCTTTGTCACATGCTGTAACCCTTCTTTCTTCTTAGCCCTGTGTCCTGAGTGCCCCCCAACCTGGACCACCTACCTCCAGTGTCACCACGGCAACTACTGACCCGGGGGCCTCCTCTCTGGGCAAGGCCCCCTCCAACTCAGGGAGACCCCCCCAACTTCTTAGCCCTCTGCTGAGTGCCAGCCTGCTGGGTGAGTGGTCTGACCATTGGGTAAAACCTGGAGAGACTGTCAGCTCAGTCTGTCAGGGAGAGTCCGTGACAGCAGTCTCTCCACAGGTGATCTGTCTTCACTGACCAGCAGCCCTGGAACCCTCCCCAGCCTGCTGCAGCCTCCTGGCCCTCTTCTTTCCAGCCAGTTAGGCCTGCAGCTCCTCCCTGGGGGAGGGGCGCCTCCCTCCCTGTCAGAGACTTCTAGTCCTCTAGCCTGCCTGCTACAGGGTCTCCAGGTGAGCCAGCGGGTGGGTCTCTGGGCAGGAAGAAAATCTTTATTAAAACCAGGAAGGTTTTCCAGGTGCAGAGGCCTTCGGTTAAAATGGAGATGTTTTTGCCAGCAGATCCCTCCAGAGCAGCCAGATGCCCCCTGTCTGCCCCCGGAGAGCCCCGCCTCAGTCCTCGAACCGGAGCCTGCCCGGCCTCCCCTCAGTGCCTTAGCCCCACCCCACGGTTCTCCTGACCCCCCAGTCCCTGAGCTGCTCACTGGGAGGGGGTCAGGGAAACGGGGTCGGAGGGGAGGAGGGGGACTTAGGGGCATTAATGGTGAGACCAGGCCAGGCAGAGGCCGAAAGCCTGGCAGCCGCCGAGAGCCTGGCCGACTGGCCCTCAAGTGGGGGACACGTGGTGGCTTCAATGGACAAATGGAACGGTCCCCAAGAAGGACCCACCACTGGCAGCATAATGGGGAGCTAGCTGAAGGGGGTGCTGAGCCCAAGGATCCACCCCTTCCTGGGACCCATTCTGAGGACCTTAAGGTAAGTGTGACAATGTAAGGTTCAGGTTCAGGGCTCTAGTGCACAGTCCTCACTTTCCCATGTACTGTCCATTTTTCCTCAGGTGGCCTCGGGGACAGTCAGAAAGTCTCGTCGTGGCCGGAGGAGAAAATACAAGTGAGTGTGAGGCCCACCTTTGCGGCACCTGTCTGTCGGACTATACAATTGTCCACATAACATAGTGGCTTGGGGTCATCTTATTTTTGTGGTGTTGGGGAACAAACTCAGGGCTTTGTGCATATTAGACCAAGTGTTCTACCATTGAGCTGTACTCCCCTGGCCCCCAAATAGTGGCTTGGTTTTCAAAAACGGCAGCTATTTGAGTATGAATAAGGATATTATACCTTTACTATCCAAATGTAGACAGTTTCTCACCCAGCCTTCTGAAATTCACCTGGTGCTTAGGAGCTGTTCCTGATCATCTGTGCCCTTATTGCAGCCCTGCCCGGAACAGCAGTAGCTCCCGCCAGGACGTTACCTTGGAACCCAGTCCTACAACCCGAGTAAGTGTGGGCTTGGGTGGATGTGCAGTTAGAGGCCACAGGAAGATGCCTGCTACCTTAGCTAATGGTCACATCTCCTAACTTGTTCTGTATAGGCGACTGTCCCCCTGCCTCCCCGGGCCCGCCCTGGACGTCCTGCCAAAAACAAGAGGAGGAAACTGGCCCCATAGCAGCCATACCTGGAGCTGGATCTGACCCTGACTGGGGAGAGCTGAGTGCTGAGCCTTGGGAGCCCCTGCCAGCCACGTGCACCTGTGGACAGTGGGTGGGGGCACTACTCCCCACTCAGAGCACAAATGCAACCCCTTCCCCTACAAATCCCATCCTGAGCCATTGCAGGGGGTAGGGAAGCTCCCCGCCTCCCCCCCAAAGCCATGTCACTGAAGAGGCCTGGGGGGGGGGTGGTATATGGCCCTCTCCCCATCAGGCGCTAAGGGGAACACCCCTTCCCCAGGTCTTTTATTTGTTTAAGTTATTTTTGCACAAATGACTCTTTTATATTTAATTCGACTTCATTGCCTCCCTTCTTAAAGCCAGCAGGCTCAGTTTACAAACCTGTGAGCTACTGCTGGCTGCTGCCCTCCTTCCCAGTGAAAGGTACAAAGCAATAAGCATCGTGCATCTCCCCTCGCCCTCAGCACCCCTCTGCCTCTGGCTCAGGTTGCTCAAAGCACAGATCCCTCTTACCCCTGACGAAACACATAGCCTCATTTCAAAGTGTAGCCAGGTTCCCTCTGCTTTCCTCTGGGATATGAAAAAGGGGTAAGGGGGCACAGAGGACCTTTTGGACTCTCCTCCCACACACACTACACTGCCCCTTTTCCCCATCAAAACGCTCAGAGACATGTGATGATGCGACTGAGGATTATGCAACGTGGTCCAACCGGAGCGGCCAGCATGACCAGCTGTCCAGGGGCTGCCTCCTGCCTTTTTTTGTAAAGACAAGACCCTTGGGAGTTTTAATTCTGTTTTGTACTTGCCCTGTGGGGCCTCCACTGCTTTTCTATGGGAGACACTCTTAATTTAACAGATGAGAATATTTTGAAACTCTGGTTCTGGCTCTGTACTCATTTTTATATAGTTCTTTGGTAAGAACAGGTTTACTACTGAAATAGTCTATAGACTAGTGTGGCTTAGACTGTTAGCTTTGCATGTCTATCTCAGTACTGCCTCTTTGAGACCCAGGAAACACAGCAGAGGCCACTTAGTACAACAGCATTTAATGGTCAGAAATAGTTGTACAGTCTTATTAGAGTCAGCCACAGAAGCTGTGTTAAGAGGACAGGATCCAGTCCTCCCCCACGCCAGGCAAAGCAATTATTGGGCATGAGCTGGCTTGTGGCTGGGCCCACATCTTCATCCACTGGGCCTGAGGATAGACTCCCATCTAATAGCCCCCGGCTACCACTCTATTCATAGTCAGGGGACGGGTCTACACCCCACATGCAAGAAGAACCCTTGCCCTTTGTCAAGTGGGATGGGGCTCTGAGTTAAGATGAAGGGGAAGCCCCGTGGAAGCTTCTCACAGAGCCTGGGCAAGGGTCACCCCTGTTCCCAGCTCTCAACGTGCTCACTTCCCCAGCTTCTTCATCCGCTCCTCAATGCTGGCAAAATTCCCCTCGACTGTTGCCAAATTTTCACGAATGGTCTTCTGCACCTACAAAAGGGGAAAAGAAGTTGTTTTTGTTTGGTCCAAGTGTCCACAGGGGATGACGAGCACCTGGAAGAAATTCTCTTTAAAGGAAAAAGAAATGAGGCAGCTAAGATCTATCTCAGTTGGTAGAGCACTTGCTGAGCAAGCATAAACCAAGCCTGGTGCCACAGGCCTCTAAGTCAGCACTTAGGAGGCAGAGGTAGAAGGGTCTCTGAGTTCAAGGCCAACCTGTCTATGCAGCAAGTTCAAGGTCACGATAAAATACTTGTGAGTCACAGCTTTGGAAATGGTGGGTGGGTGGGTAGAGTTTCCAAACTACCTTCAGAGTACTATGGACTTAGGTCGGGGTCTGCATTCCTAGTCACCCTGCCCTCTGAACAAGACATTTCACTGGTTGGTTGTTCTGAGACAGGGTCTCTCTTGCCCTTGTAGTCCTGGGACTTGCTCTGTAGACCAGGCTGGCTTCTGCCTCCTGAGTACTCAGATTAAAGGTGTGTGCCATACTTGGCTTTTTCTTTTCCCTGTTTATTTTATTTTGAGACTAGGTCTCATGTAACTGACTGGCCTGGAACTCACTCACTGTGGTAACCAGGTTGGCCTCAAACTCAGGAAATCGGCCTACCTCTGCCTTGAAAGTACTAGGATTAAAGGCATACGCCAACAAACTTGGCCTGTTTTTTGGTTTGTTTTTTTTTTCTTAATTTGTTCTGATGATGGTCTGTGATGCTGATCTCCCTACAGCAGGAAGAATAGTTATCCAATAGAAACTAAGTACTTAGTTAGCTATGTGCTCAGCACAGCTGGAGAGAAGTTGGCAGGTAGGAGCACTGGCTGTTCTTTGAGGACCTAGATTCAGTTCTCAGCACCCACATGCTTGTCCGTAATCATTTGTAACCAGTTCTAGGGGATCTGACACCCTTTTTAGGACCTGCACAAGCATGGAGGAAAAACATCCTAACTTATAAAATAAAATAATCTCAGAATAAACGGGGCTGGGGGATGACTTAGTGAATAATGTGCTTACTGTGCAAATATCAGGACCTGAGTTCAGATCCCCAGCACCTGTGTAAAACAGCACACGGCTAGAAAGATGGCTCAGAGGCTAAGAGCACTGACTGTTCCTCCAGAGGACCAGCACCCACATGGGCAGCTCACAGTTGTCTATAAGCCATTCTGGCCTCCCTGGGCACTAGGTATACACATGGTACACATATGGCACACAAATATGCAAGCAGGAAAAACACCTATAGGCAAATAAAAGTGGGCACAATGGTATTTAACTCCAGTGCCTCCTTGTATATGTGTTTGTACTGGAGGCAAGGGGACCTAGCGTGCTCCAAAGTCTAGTTGGAGCAACAAGTTCCAAACATTTCTGTAAGAAACCCTGTCTCAAAAACAAGTTGGAAGGGCTGGAGAGATGGCTCAGGGTCAAGAGCACACCCTGCTCTACAGAGGGCTCAGGCTCAGTTTCTAGAACCCACATTGGGTAGCTAGTTCACAACTGTCCAGCTCCAAAAGGGTATGGTGTCTCTGATCTCCATAAGCATGCACAAACACCCACACTTAGTGGAGTCTCCACTTTGTTATTAATATTTTAATAACAGTGGGGAGAGATAGGAGACTCATCATTAATCTTGGCACAGGTGAGTGCATTCCCAACACACGTGGGTATAGACATGCACGTAAATCACTAGAAACCTGGGCTGGAGTGATGCTTCTTCTGTTAAGAGCACTGACTGCTCTTCCAGAGGACCTGGGTTCAATTCCCAACAACCACATAGCAGCTCATAACCACCTGTAACTCCAAGATCTGACACCTTCACACAGACAGACATCCAGACAAAACACAAATGCACATAAAATAAAAAATAGGACGGTGGTGACAAACGCCTTTAATCCCACCTCTCCGAGGCAGAGGCAGGCAGATCTCTGTGAGTTTGAGGACAGCCTGGTCTACAAGGGGAGTTCCAGGACAGCCAGAGCTACAAAGAGAGATTGTGTCTAAAAAACCCAAAAGAAAACACTAGAAATGAAAAGATGAACAAAGAAGGGAAACTAAAGCAAGCCGTGGGCAGGCCTGATCCCTGCACTCAGGAAGTCTTCAGCTGTGAGTCTGAGTCCAGCTAGAGTAGACAGTAAGATCTGTCTCAAAACAGTCAAGCATGGCAGCACTTTGCTGTGATCCCAGCACTTGGGAGGAGGATAAGGAAGATTGCCACAGATTTGGGGCCAGCCTGGTCTACAAAACAAATTTCAGGTCAGCCAGAATTAGACTCTGTCCGACATCCTCTCCTTCTGCCAAAACAAAGTCCAAGATTAGAGAGGTTAACTAGGTTAGGCACAAAACATAGTTACAACTATGAAAACAGAATGGACATTCAAAGCCCTCTGAGGAAGGGCTGGAGAAGCTCTGAAGTCTGCAGTGGAAAGAAGAGACCACAAAACAAAAAGGCGGACACACCTGGGTCAGGAGAGTGGTGTTGTCCTTAAGGGAACCGGCAATCATCTGCTGAGTGGTGTCCAAATGTGTTAGGAGCTGACCAAACTGCATAGCTATGGAAGAAAAGAGGGGCATGCTGGGAGCGGAGCCCCCGTGAGAGAGAAACAGGACCCCATGCCTAGGGACCAGCCTCACACCTTGCTCATGGAGCTGCTTGATAGTGACTAGTCTCTGCACCAGCTCAGGGAGGGTAGAGGCAAGGGGGCTCCAGCGCTGTATGGTTTCATAAAGCTGGTGCACCTGGAAGAACATGATTGGCCGAGGTCAGGGATCCACTGGAGAAGGTAATACTGCCTTGACTTTCTCCTACACGGAGAAGGATCCGAGACTCTACTAAGTCTCTGCACTCTGATGTCAGCACTCAGAGGACCCTCAGGGGAAAGCACAGGGGCTATAAAGACCTTGCTCTGTGTGTCTGCGTCCTCCACAGAGGCTTTGTGCTTGGCAATCTCATTCACCTTTCCCAGGACACTCTGAAAGCAAAGGTGTTATGCGTGAGAGGGCACCCAGGGCTTTCAAAGTCCCAGGCTACAGAATCCAAGTGCTACTCCATTTACCTGCAACCGAGCCTCTACTTGGTCCAGAACTGCAAGGTCCAGGGCGCTCACCTTGGCCTGCAACAGTTCTACAGTTTCCTGGAGTGTGGGGAAGGGTTTGCACAAGCGTAAGACTAGGAAAGGCCCTCCTTATTTCACTGGAGTTAACTAATGCACCACTGCACCCACAGCCCAAATACTCCAGCCCTTTTCAGACTCACCATAAGGCAGGCTCCCTGGAGACCTGCAGAAAGGGGATTCTGAGGGAAATGGAGGAAAGAAATCAGCAGTCTTTATACCACCACAGGGTTAACTCTTTCTTCCTGGCTTCAGGAGCACCCACTAGCTTCCCTCTACCAGATATGGACAGTACTGGACCCAAGGGCTCAGGGTGATAAGTCCAGGGGAGCCCCTGACCTGAGCATCCTGGTCACAGCGGACAGTGGCCTCTAGCTCTGTCAGGCGCTTCTCAAGTTCTGCAACCTATGGAGAAGGAGGAGGTGAGCTTTGCCATCCCCCCACCCTCACTTTCCTGCTCTGAGGGGCTCCCTTCCTGGAACATATCCCTAGTCACAATCTTAAATTTAAATTCTATTTAGATGGATCACTTGGAAGATAGAGGCAAGAGGATCTGGAGTTCAGAACCAGCCTAAGCTACATACTGAGATCAAGTGAGCCTAGGCTATGGGAGACCCTGCCCCCCCCCCCCCATAAAAAGATATGCAAGGGGAATCAAAAGCTTTCCCACTCTATCCCGGGGGATACTTACTTTGGCAGCTTGTGAGAACTTGTCCTGCTCAGGCCGAGAGTGTAGTTCGTAAGTGACAAGGCTGCTATCTGGGGGGATCCCACCTGTGCTCCTTCCCCCTGAAGTCCCTTTGCTGTTCTTTGTTGCTTCCAGCTGCAGTAGCAAGCGCCTGGTCATGAGAACAATAATAGCATGACCCGGGAACTAGTTATTACATCTCCTTTGCCTCAGAATGCTCACTACAGAATGGCAGGCTGCCTCCCAGCTCGCTGCTACTGTGGCTCTCTGGCCAAGGTCCTCCATAGTTCCACTCAGTAAAGATTTTCCACAAGGAGGGCACTCACTTAGCCAGGGCTCCATCTGGGTCAGTCAGGTTGATGGCAGCATCTGGTCCCAGCAGCTTTTCCAAGTGGGAAGCAACCAGCTGCTGCTTCAGAGCTGCCAGCTGTTTGGCCAGCACCACAGGAGTCAGCTTCTCCTCAGCAGCAGACTCCTTCACGGTTGTCTGAGAGGAACAGGGGCAGGTAGTGAGGGTGGAAGGAGGAAGGGACTCAGCAAGAAAAAATAGCAACACTGAAGGAAAGCTGTGACCGGGACCCTTAAATTACTTTATATATATGGGTATTGTGACTATATGTGTATCCCTGTACCACATACGTGTAGTAGGAGCTAAAAGTGGACATCACATCCCCTGAGACTGAAATTACAGATGGTTGATTGTGAGGACCTAGGGGTTGCTAAAAAGAGAACTTGGGTCTTCTGAAGGAGCAGCTAGAGTTCTTAATCCTTCCGGTCCCCCCCCCCCAATGCTCCCCCACCCCCAACTGCTCCCCCACACACCCAAGGATAGAGTTTGGAACAGCAGATTGAAAAAAAAATTCATTTTTAGTTGTATGTATATTGATATTTTGCCTATCTATGGGAGGGTGTCAGATCCTCTGGAACTGGAGTTATCAGCTGCCATGTGGACGCTGGGAATCAAACCCAGGTCCTCTGGAAGAGCAGCCTGGCAGAAGGGCGCCGTTACCTCGATCTTCTCAACCTCGGCTGTCAGCTCTTGGACTTCATGCAGGAGCCGCTGGTACTTCTGCTGTGGCGTCTCCTTCACTCCCAGGCCCTCTCCAAGCTGCAGAGCAAGCACACAAGAGTTACAACTTCCAGTAGAGGGAACCTTGAGAATTCATCCAAATCTTGGGCCTTTTCATAAGGAATCCCTCCAACTCCTGAATCCCCAGTGCTCTAGTACAAAAGCGAGGGGATATCCAGAACAGCACCAGGGATAGAAAACCCTTCACTGCATCCTGCTTAGCTCCTCAGAAAACTGACCAGATCAACTCAAAACAAGACGATGTACCTCAGGCTCAGCAGCTGAGAGCTCTGGCTGCTCTAGCAGAAGCCTGAGCTCAGTCCCCAGCATCCATATGGTGGTTCACAACCATCTGTAACCCTGTTTCTAGGGGATCTGATGTTCTCTCCTGGTCTCTCCAGACATCAGGCACATTCATGCAGGCAAACATTCATATTCACAAAATAAAAATAAATAAATCTTTAACACACACGCACACAACCTTAACCTTCTTCCATCCCCAACTACATGCCTGCTGTAAGCTTACCACCCTATGTCCATCAATATTCAAAACAAACCATCTCATAGTCTCCAGATTCATATCCTGTCCTCTTGGTTTTTCCAATGCGATCTGAGAAATCTGCCAAGAAAAGAAGGCTAGTTAGGGAGTAGGCTGGCCTAGGTCACTGAAGTCACAGGCCTAGGTGATTATGGAGGCTCACTTATGCTTTTCCACGATCCCCACCAGCTTCAGCCCTCTCACCAAGTCCCTTTGTCCCCACTCTCTTATCCTTGAACTTGTCATAGGCAGCGTTGGGATTGACGATGATGTGCTCCACACTAGTGCTGGTCAGCTCCTCCTGAGAAGATAGAGTTCAGTCAGGGTTGGTAGCTCCAGTCCCACCTTAGTATTTATCTTACTATCCCATAAAACCCCAAACCACTAAGACACTGGGCCTATTTTCCAAGGGGAAAGAATGGTGGTTCCATTCCAGGCTACCCACAGACTCAATCTAGAAAAGAGACACTTTCTGGTGAAGCTGGAGCCTCAGCAGTATATTAACATCCTGGTTTAGCTAGGAAGAGGCAGTGTCCACCCACTCTATATGCACACCTCCCTCCCTTAAACCCCTCCCAGAAATCTGGCACACACCATGCACTCAGGCAAGAAACCATCCTGACTGACCTCTCTTAACAAACCCTCCCCCAAAGTAAGTGTCTTTTCCTGGCTGAGCAAGTTCACAGAGACTCCCATTCTTGCTGGAAGGGAAGCCACCAGCAAGTCCAATCCTGAAGGCTTCAATCTTGCTGAAGGTAAGACACCAGCTTAAAGATATAAAAGGAGGCTGGCAGAGGGTGTGCTTAGAAGCCTGGTTTCTGGTTACTGTGGGGGGGGGGGATAGTTCAGGGAGAAGCAGCAGGAGATCAGCAGGTTGCTTTCTTAAGGGACACCTTAAAAGTAACAAGCATAGGTGGCTGCCTCCCTGGAGCACCTTGGGCAAGGGCACAAGTAACAGAGGGCCACATGCAGTGGAGAGAGTAGAGCCCTCATCATGCATCACTGTGGATCTGCTATGGTCCCTGACCTCTCTGCTGCACACAAGCACTCAATTAGGGGAGGTCTGATCTCCAGAACTGAGGCAGAGGCTCCCTCTTTACACATCAACCTGCTTTCCAATCATCTCAGGATGCATTTCCCTCTTCCAACCAAGGAAGGGAGGGAGGAGCCTAGGAGTGGTTTGTTAACACCTCCCTATTCCACAGGAGGAGGGCAAGGCCAGTCCTCACTCCTAAATCTAGGCAAATGACTCTTAACTCTAGCCACACATTAGAGTTACTCAAAAAAGATTGTGTGCATGCTCTCTTTCTCTCCCTCTCTCCCTCTCTCCCTCCCCCTCTCTTAGGTGCTGATTTACACTGTTCTAGGTGAGGCTAGCTACCCGGGCAATCTTATCTGCCCCTGTGAGAGTGTGTGGGGAGCAGAGAGGAAAAGAATGTTAAGGGAGGCTCCGTCTGTCCTTCACCTCCACTCTGAGCCACAGAAGGATCAGAGTGGGCAGCAACTTTGGAAACTGAGGGCAGGAAGAAGGGTGATAAGGAGGCCGAGGGGAGAGAGGACAGGAGTCCCACAGCAGGGAACACGAGGGCTCAGTGCCCCCATGCAAGTTCTATGGAGAATCCCAGCCACCTTCCCCTTAGTCCTGGGCTGCCCAGTAGCTGTGTGGTTTCTGGTCTCTAAACTGAGGACCCAGCTCCAGAAAGGCAAAGGCCCCAATCAAGAGAACTCCTGGAAGCATGTAAAAGACAACAAGGTGGAAATGTCCTTTTTAGACAAGCAGAGTGGCACATACTTGTAACCAATTCCAGCTAGACTAGAGAATGGTATAGCAAAACCCTGTCTCAAAAAAAAAAATAAAATAACACCAGGTGGTAGTGGTGCACACCTTTAATCCCGGCACCCAAGAGGCAGAGGCAGGTGGATCTCTGTGAGTTCCAGGACATCCAGAGCTATACTGTGAGATTCTGCCTCAAAATAATTGAAAACACACACACACTGGTGTCTGGCAGCTCATGCTGTAATCCCAGTACTTGGGAAGCTCAGGCAAGTGATGAGTTCCAGGCCAGCTAGGGTCACAAAACAAGACTGCTCAAAAAAACCCACCACCAGCCATTAAAACAAACAAACAAACAAACAAACACCCCCCCCCCATACTCCATAGAAAAAAAGTTTCTTAAAAAGTTGGCTATGGTGCACGCCTTTAATCCCAGAACCCTGGAGGCAGAGGCAGGTGGTCCTGTGAGTTCCAGGCTGAGCTCTGTCTACACAGTAAGGAAGGAAAGGCTTCATCTAACTAGTGGGGCAGTCCCAAGCTACAATGCTTAAGTCCCTGAGTGTGACCTCCAGTACCACATAAACATAAGAGAAAAAAGAGAAGAAAAGGGCGGGGGGGGGGGGGGGGGCGGCTAACCTGAAGAATAAAGACAGTCCAATCACAGACCACCTCCAAAGCCCTTACAGATGGATGCTCTGCAAGAGAGAACCTACTTTCTCATTTCTGTTCTTAGGGAGGGATGGGAGCAAAAAGTCAGTACTAAGGAGGAAGTCTCAGTGCTTCTGAGTGTTGCTCTGCTGTAGAAGCATGGCCTGGGCCAGGAGGGTGGTGACCCAATGCTGGCATCTCAACATTCGTGAACAGTAGCCCCAGGAGGGTCAGGTTGGCTGCACATGCTGGTCTTCGGATGGCACTTAGTCTACCAGTATCTCAAAGAACTGCCACACTACCACAGTAACTTATGAGACAGAAAGGTGCTGGGTGTGGGACAGACCCAGTAGAGAGAGGGATAGAGAACAACCGCCCATCACAGCACACCCCGTTAGAAAGCCGACAGAAGGGAGGGCTTCTTACCAGCTCCTTGTGGTTTCCCCAGAGGTGAGAAAATCAAGAGTTAAAAGGAAAAGGTGTGGGGGAACAGGGAAGAGGGAGGGGGAAAAAAAAAGACAAAATTGTTATTAGCAATTGTCACATGCACTACATGACAGTCTTCAAACACTGCACCACAGGGCCCCAGGGGAGCCTAGCAAAATTTGGGAGCCAAGAATTTTAGCTGAGGTCAGAAAATGCCCCAAGAGAAAAGATGGAGGACCCTTTCCTCTCTGGTGGTGAAGATGTCATGAGGCTTTGTCATTCAGCAGTGGTCATGTTAAGAGTGTGGGGCACAAGGAGTTAGATGTTACAGGCTGGTGCAAAGCAGGGAAAGTGCAGGGACACTAGAAATGGCAGAATGGAAGCAGAGGATGTGACCACTCTGAGGGCCCCTAAGTCCCAAGAGGGACTTTTCCTGACTAGTTCATAGGGTTGAAGCCTTCTTTCTCTAGCTGAATGACTAGAAATTCACCCCACTACAGCACTAATGATGCAAGGAGATTCTGCCACTCTTCAATAGCACATGAGCCCAGAGGACCCTCAGGACCCACAGCTATCAGCCCTCAACTCTGCTGGGTTCCATCCTGCTAGGAGGGAATGCCAACAGTGTGCTCTACCTTTCTAGCTCTGTTGATAGGTGGGTGGACAGGGGAGGGCTGACCCCATTATACATGTACAACATTCACGATGTCTGTCCAGACACACCAGACAAACCCAGCATCCAAACCTGCCCCAGCTCCTCTTTTAGCCCACATTTCAAGTGACTCCAGGCCCTAGGATGTCACTGTACACAAGTGGGCATGAGCACCGCAGGTGACATATGCAAACACAGCGGAGAAGTAGGTTTACACTTGTATCTGGCTTAGGGCAGAATAGGGAAGGACCAAAACAAAACAAGGACCCGCAGGGGTCCAGACAAGCACCTCAAGTCTATGCTACGGGAGGCTGAGGAAGAATGTTTACAGCATAACTCCTATAATATGGAGAGTAACAGTTACCTTGGAAATGTATATACTATAGGAAATTAGAAAATTCTAAGTGCTCTGACCCTGGGTACCAGCTAACCTGGTACATGACCACCACTTCCTCTCATTAATGGTTGTTTAGCTAAGTGGTTTTGTCTCAGAGGTTCTAAATCAGACAGAAAAGGAGGCCGTCTCTGAGGCTGATCAGGATCTATGCCATTACTTCAGCCAGGGGGACTTCAGAACCATGATGACAAGAAACACCGAGAGCTGTAGAATAAAACTGTACTGGATGGGCCAATATAACGCTACCACCATCCATTTCTAAGAGAGGACACACAAACAGAAGGCTCAGGAAGAACAAATAACCCAAATTATCATCCTAAATTTCATAGATCACCTTCCACCCTGCTTTTCTCCAAGGCTTAGCACAGAAGAATTATTAAAATGAGTGCTTTCTCTTCCAGTTATCAACAAACCAGGAAGTGGAATGGGGCTTGGCTTCCCCTTTGTTCTTCACCTTTGTCTAGAACAGCAGAAGGCAAGTTCATAAAAAGTTCTTCTTGCAACCCCTTCTAAGTCTACACCCCCACGTCTAAAGGCCTCCATGTTTCTACTTCCTCCGTCATTCCAGTTTTATTCTGCAGACCTCACAAGGCAAAGAGACAATGACTCACAATGATTCGTGCACAATGGTTGTGTTTCTACTTTGATTAATGATCTTTAAACATAAGACCGGCAAGGCTCAAATAGAGACTCGTTGGAATTTGAAACAATTAGCTACAATGATCGCAAAGTGGCAGAGCACTGCATGCGAGAGGGCAGATGAACACAACATGCAAACAAGCATTGAGTGGCCTTACTTGTGCAAACTAGTGTCCAGGCAGGGTGGTGAGGAGGGAGGAAGGGGGAAGCATTAGGAAAAACTTGGGTAAGTTCAAGTGTGCCAACTGTCAGTCAGTGAACACAATCAAGCATATTCTATGATGCTCTAAACCCTCAGTCAGTCAGGGACCCCCACCAAACTACACTCAGGAAATCTTCCTTTTACACAAACAGGAGGCAAGTTCTATCAAACAGGGAAAGCCTCTTCTACTGAGGCTTTCTGAATTTTCTTCGCCTATGCCATGAACAGAATGCTTTACTGACCCAAGGTAGGCTGGGGAGGGCGTTCCATTTGGGAAGTAGCTTTCCAAACATCGTTTTAACCAGCCCAGGAGTGGTAAAATGCCCATTTCCCCATACTGTGAAGAGAAGGGCTGCTGGCCTCTGCTGTTTTCCAGCCCATTCCTCTGTAGTTTACTTCCTGCTAAAATTATCTTAAAAGGAATAGAAGAAAAATTATCTGGGAAAAGAAAAAAACAAAAACCAACCAACCAATCGCCTCCTTTCCTGCCCCACCCCCCACTATGGGGTCCTAATATTTTAATGTCTAAGCTAAACTAGCTGTCTGGGTCTAAAGAACCTTATTTCCTTCTACAGGATTTTATTTTTCAGTAGACAAGTCAAAGGGCATGAAGGGCATGAAGGGCCTCTCTACTTGACAGCAGGGTGTGGAGGCATTTGGGGAACAGAAAAAGGCAGTGAGATCTCTGATTTCCAGGTCAACCTGGTCTACATAGGGAGTTCTGGGCCAGACAGGCTGAGATAAGACCCTGTCTCAAAAATAAAGTAAAAAATAAATTAAAATACATTTGCAGAGTTTTCAAATTATTTACATATTGGCCAAACTGGTTGTCCCTGGGAAATTGAGGCAGGAATGGTGGGAGACTTTCTTATTACACATCCTTAAATGTTTTTTTTTTTCCTTTCATGCATATATGACTTAATTTAAAAACAAATAAAATTAAAATTTAAAACAATCTGGAGATTTCAGAGTTCAGTCACAGATGAGAAGTAGACAGGCTTCCAGCCAGTGCCCAGGCCTCATAGCCACAATTCTAGGTAGGTGATGCATACAACTGCAACACTCAAGTTACATATTTACGTCAGTCTTATGAGCAGCAGCAGAGCCATTAAGCAGCTCGCTTCCCGAAAGCTGCCTTCCTAAGGCCCCTAGGGACACATAGGGGGCCAGAGACATTAGCTGACATCAGGAAATAACTTGGCTTTCCTGGCTCCTGAAGTGCTGAAGGTCTCCAAACACACTGCTCTCCACCTGGTTGGCTGAGCCATGGTGATGAGAGCAGCATTTACTCTCCAGCCCCCAGGCCCTTTCCCAGAAGCTTCCTGGGCAATATGCTACAGGAAGCAAACTCTCTGGGTGTCCTCCTCCCGGTCATTAGCTCCTTCACCAATAAGGCTGCAGCACATGCTCAGTGAGGAAAAGGGGGCCACTGTGGGTTTTATACTCAGGCTCCATCATGCTTATAATGGGCACCATCTTATTATTATTAAGAGCTACCTCTGCGCCTCCAGAAACAAAATGATGCATTTGTTTGGAAGCAGGATTGCTGTGGTGTTGCCCATTCGCATTACAGTAAGTGAAAAGGACCAGAGTGCTGAAGTTCACTATCTCCCTATGAGGGCTTGATTTTTATAGGCAGGTCTTTTGATTGAATTCCTCATCACATGAGCACAGGTTCATGGGAAGAGGGACAGGTGGACTGACATGCCAGCAAATACAGAGGCCACAAGGAACACACTGTTGAGAAAGGGGACAGGGAAGCTATTCCCACAATGTAGGAAACATTCCCAAAGGAGAACAAAAGAAAGAATAAGTGAGTACGCCAAGCCATATCATTATAAGCCAGCCCCACAGACACGGCCACAGACTAACAGACACACACTGGGCCTGCTGAGAAAGTCCCCATGACTTTTTCGGCCACACCTTCACTGAGATCTCACAGCATCAACGTGAGCTTGGAAACAGTAAAACATGATCTCTACAGCCATTGATTTCTGTTCATTCACTTTAGGTTTCTTATGTTACCTACACGCATCCTAACTCTTCCCTCTACTTCCTTTATGCCTAATTGTCAAGGACTCCTTAGGGGCGGGGACGTCTCTTCCTCTGCACTGGGCAAAAACAAAAACAGAATGAACATATTCTGTTAAATGATACAAAATATTTCCCTTCCTGCTTAACATGGACTCCTCAGAGCTCATCAAACAACCTAATAATACATTACCACGGTCTCTTCTCTGCTGATTCTAAGATTTATGTTTTTCCTCAAAATTTCTGTAGTTTAACCAGGCCTCCTATTTTTCTGCAATCTCCAAGCCATTTGTTCACGCCCAGCCTAATGGTACTAAACATTCAAATTCAAGTTCTTACTAAATACTAAGGAGAATGCACCGAATGAAATATATTGTAAAGCAAAAAAGGCCTACTCCAACTTTAAGCAATCTATTTGAGCTTTATATCTCAAAGCATGAACCCAGGGGCCTAATTAATCACTCACCCAGAATGTAACTGTTTTGAGATACTTCAAGCGTATTTAGAAAACCTAAGATTTGAGTCATACTAGCAGGTTTCGTTAGTTGTAGTATCTCTGGCATTGTTCATCAGTGGTTACCACTTGGCAAGGCCTTTAAAAGCCCTGAGATCTACATACCCCCCAGGCTGGAATTGGCATACCCACTTATTGCTGTGGCTTGCTCTCCCTATCTGGGGATGAGAGGTCAGAGTCCAGAGGGATCCTGAGGCATCACATAGTCTTACCGCATCAAACTCTGCTTGATCGTCCTCAGGTAGGTCGCTGGTTTCATAAACATCTGGCTCGTTCCTGGCCTGCAGGTAGAAGCAGTGACCACCCAGTCTCACTAACCCAGCATTCACCTCTTGCCCCCATTTCCTTTGAACAAGCTAATGCAAAAGCCAGACCCTGATTTAAGGATTCTACCAGCTTTCCAGTTTCCCTGCCAACAGTATGTCAGTTCCCATATCTCAGTGGGAAAACCAGTTACAAACTGGGACGTGGGATAAATGACCAATGGGAAAAGAAAAATGTTACCCTGGACATGGCTGAGAGGCCAGCCCTTGATAACTATTTTGTCCTAAGCAGATGAAGGTTCTTTAAGGCAGGCCCTGCATACCACCACTCCACTGCTACAAAGGTTGAGGGTGACTCAGGACCTTAGTCCTCAAGGTTTCTGTGCGCCAACCTCCCAACCCTGAGAATGCAGACAGGGCAGCAACGTAAATGCTTGTGCATGAGGAGCAGGCACAGGTGATCCCAGGAGACAGAGCTCCCCACTGGCACAAGGATCTGCGACCGTAACCTCTTCCCTGGGCAAGATGAAGGCCATCATCAAGTGGCCTAGTGAGTACAGCTGGAGTTAAGGATGCGGGGGTGGGCAGTCGGTAAATCTGGGACGGCAAGGGCAGTGTTGACATGATGATACAAACACTCGGGCACAAGTGGTAAGCTCTCAGAGGCGATTTCTGGGTGGAGAAACCGGCTGCAGCTAGAAAAGGGGGGCCGGTGACACGGGAGTCCAACGGCCAGGCCGGCAATCCAGAAGATGCTGCAGCCGTCCAAGGGCGAGCGGCGGTAACCCTTGGGACGGAGAAGGGGCTGCCAGAGGGAGGGGGCGTGGGTTGGTTTCTGTTAGGAGGGGGGTCCTCGGGAGGTCGGGGGCGCGGTCTGGGGAGCCGGGCCCGGCCCTGTACTCACAATGCCGGGGAGGTCGGCGTATTTAGGGTCCGCCATGGCGGCGGCGAGGCGGGGCTGGGGGAACGAGGCCTCGGTGGAGCCGGGGCCGGTAACCGGGTGGGGGAGAAGGCTGGGTCCGAGTCCCCGGCTAAAGCGACGGTAAAGGGAGCGGCGGAGGAGGAGCAGGAAGTCTCGCGACAGGAGGAGACCGGCAGAAGGGTACGGCAAAAGTCGCGAGGACAGCCGGCTACCACACCCCTGGAGAGGCTGGGATTGGTGGGAGCGACAGAGAATGAGGTAATGGCGAGGAGACGCCGTGCTGCATTGTGGGAAATGTAGTTCGGCTCCTCTGGGACTGGGAATGGCAATAAGGCACCTTGGGGAGCTAGCTAGTTCATACCATGTTTTCTTTCATTTTTAACAGTCGATGAAAGGGATTGCGTAATTATTTTCGAGCGTCTGGAGATGGACTACATGGAATCATACAGCGAATAGCAGTAAGACTTGGTAAAAATGTGAGGAATGGGAAAATTGAAGCGGTCTTTACCCATTAGGGCTGCCTGACAAAAATAAAGGACCCCTAGTTAAATTTTAATTTCAGGAGCTGAACAGATGTTTCAGAGGTTAAGAGCACTGGCTGCTCTTGCAGGACCTGGGTTCGATTCCCAGTGCCCACGTGGTGGCTCACAACCATTTATATACCTCCAGTTCCAGGGTATCCAATGCCCTCTTCTGATCTCTGAGGGCACCAGACACACACGTGATACACAGATATACATGCAGGCGAAACACTTGTATACATAAAATACATAATAATAATAAAAATATTTTTATAAACAACTAGAAATTTTTAGTATAAAACCATCCATCTTATTATATTTGTGATATATATAGAGTCATCTGAAATTCAAATTTATCTGGGAATGCCATTTATGGATTTTTTTTCCAAAATTTGGAAATATAAATGGAAAAGCAATGGCTCCAAGTCTGACTAAACAGTCCATGCTGGTCATCACTTTATTAATAGTCCCCAGAAACTGGAAGGAAGGAATTCACACAGGGTCTCAAAATATAGTTCCAGGGTGGCCTGAAACTCACTTTTCAGTGCTGAGTATTGAACTTGGGGCTTTGCACATAGATCTGTGTCCAGACCAGTAACAAGCCTTTCTGGAGAACAGACATAGAATAGATACTCTTTTCACCTTACCAAGTAAATATATGACTCTAATCTGATTTAATTTATTGAATTTATTTGGAAGTCTGAGGACAATTGTCACTTGCCTGTTTTCTTTCTCCACCACAGGGCGGGGGCTGGGAATCAAACTTGGGTCATGGTTTATTGGCAAGCCCCTTTGCCTGCTGAGCCATCTCATTGACCCATTTTTAACACAGAAGAGCAGACTGGGTGGGGCAAAGTGGCACATGCTTTTAATCCCAGCACTGGGAAGGCAGAGACAGCTACACAGAGAAACCCTGTCTCGAAACAACAGAAGAGAAAGAAGAGGGGGAGACAAATATAAAACCTACTATGTACTACTGCCATCCTACTATGTACTACTGCCATCGTTATCTGGTAGAGAAATAAAAAGATACCCAGGATGAAAACAGTTCTCAAGCCAGACATGGTGGTGTCCAGATATACTCCCAGCACTTGGGAGGTTGAAGCAGAAGTGCAGAAACTATCTGGACTACACACCCAATTTCAGGCTAGCCTGAGCTATATAGAGAGGACTCCCTACCCCATCCCAAAAATTAAAGTAAAAGCAAGTTCTTTGATGATTGGCTGACACAACTGTATAAAAACTAATGGGGGGGTACACACTCACTCAACGTTTGTCTCTGACCAGTGAGCCTCCTATAAACTGGCATTTTGAAGCCACTTTATTAAAGATGCCCCTTTTTTGCTTCTAGAGGGCTGGATGTCGGTATATTTCTTGAGTTTGCAAGATGCTGCAACCCTCAGAAACAGTGCCAGACACCTGACTGTAGAGTTCCTGAGCTAGGACCTGACCGTCCTCATTCCTGGCTTGTGTCCAAGCCTCTGTCACCATGGTCCCAAACACCTCGACTTAACTCCTTTCCTTCAGTGTCAGGAAGGTTGAGCTTACAGTGGTGGAGGCCCCGCTCGGTTGGGTCCTGGCAAATGAGGGCTTGCTTGTCTAGGCCATCATCAACTCTCCCTTGCCCCATACTACCTAACTGACCCTAGACACTGGCTAATTTGTAAGCCAAGGCCTCCATTCCCATCACCCCGCTCTCCTCCTCTTGGCTAAAACCTCAAGTCCTGAAGCCTAGTTCTCAGTTGGCTAGCGGAGGTTGTGACATTGAGCAAAATCAATTTGACCAGCTCTCGACGGTTCTGCTCAGGGCTGCAGTGGGAGCCTGACCTAAGGGAGGAAGGACAAGAACTCTTGGGTTTGGCCTTTACTTTCTTTTTGACCAGGAGACTGGGAGGAGAAAAGAATGGCTTGAGAAAGGGACTGGGTGTTGGGACTCTTTCCAAAGGTAACCAGGACAGTAAAGACACACAGATATCTAAGCCTGTCCGAGACCCAGATGTAGTGTTTACCCTGGTAATCCTCACACAGTACCTCAGACCTTTTCTTCTCATCAGTGCCCTTGCCTCTGGCTTTTAGAGTCCTTTTCTCCTGCAAAGCGATCCTTCTCTGTCTGTATCCCAGTCCCAACCTCAGAGGCATCATTGAGAACTCCATCTGCCTGGGAATGCTGATGGCCCAGAAGATAGCTTGGCTTCACTCCATCTGGGGACCTGATTATCACTGTCTGTGAAGAAAGCGAAGGGAGTAAGCTCGACCTTCCAGACACTTCTCTAAAGCACGGGAGCTGGATACCACTTCCAGAGTAGCATACCCACGAAGGCTGACTGGTTCATGTTTACCTCTGGGCAGCAGAAAGAGGCTGGGGGGGGGGGTCGGATGGGGAGAATGACAAATGAGATTTAAATATGGGAAGGAGGGTTGTGATGGTTTGGGAGGGTGTTTCCTCAGGCTGGCTACGGGCCCACCTTAGTCCCCTTATCCATTCCTGTAGGTGGAGTCTGAGAAGGGAACCAACGGGAGTCAGTTGTGTGGGGAAGGGGTGAGGATACGGTTATCCGCGAGCCTTAAAGACCGAGCCAGGTGAGTCAAACTCCACCTTTGGGTGGTCGCTGTCCGGTGTGGCTCACCCCCTGCCAAGGAAACCCCGCCCCCGCTGCTCCTGCGCGCCCCGCCCAGGCCCGCAGCGCGGCTGCAGCGCGAGGGGCGGAGAGGCACAGCGCGGCGAGAGGACCAGACGCCCAGGTCGCCCGCATCCAGTGCGGCAGGAGACCGAAAGCGCGCCTTCGCCCGGGCGTCTCAGCTGCTTCCTTGGCTCCAGCGACAGATCACCTGTCCTCTGCCTCGACCCCAGCTCTGCGCTCCCCTCCTCCGGAGCATACACTACCCCGTGCAGCCGAAGACTTGCCCCAGCCCCTCCTCGGCGACCACCATGGCGGAGAGCAACAACGAATGCAGTATCAAGGTGCTTTGCCGATTTCGGCCCCTGAACCAGGCGGAGATTCTGCGAGGAGACAAGTTCATCCCCATTTTCCAAGGGGACGACAGCGTCATTATCGGGGTGAGTGCTGCATCCGAAGGAAATTAGAGGAGGGGGCGGGATGCAAACATCTTTTCACCTCCAAGATTTACTACCCCCCCCCTCCCCTCCGTGCCTGTCATTCTGCAGCGGCTCCCGGCTGCTTACCCTCCATCCGCCGCAGCCCCTCCTCTGCCCTGCATCAGGATAGCTGGGTGTGGCTTGCCTAGGCCTGCAGCCAAGACTCTGCAGAGTGGAAGGGGGCTCATTTCCTCGTCATCGGGAGCCCCAACTTGTCTTTGCCACTCTCTTGGAATGGTCCCACGCCTTAGAGCCAGTTCCCTGCTTTGGGGATGCCCCCCCCCCTCCAAGAAGGCGCGTTTTCCCTTTGTTATTGGCTTGCATCTCTATCCCAGCCTTCATGAAGGGAGGGGAAGATTAATAGATGGGCTAGATCTGAAATGGGAAGTCTAGGGTCTCTATGGAGGAATAAATGGGGGTGTATTCTAGGACCAGCTCTTCATCATCACCTGAAGTAGTTGCGTTGGCTTGGGAGGGGGGGTGGTACAGATCTGATGAAGGGTTTTCTGGCAAAGAAATACAACGATGCCACACCCAATTGAGGAGGTAGCCTCTAGAACCTAAGGGACTTGTTTGCCTTTCTATCCCAAGTATAGTATCAAGAGAATTTCAGACTCCCCAAACCCTACCAAGTCAAAATGCCCAAACCCCGACTTCGTTCAACCTGCTTATTCATCTCAGTCTGGAAGAGCCAATAAAATGTAGTACTTGACTACGACCTCATCATGGCAGCCCTTCCCCATGGACATCTTGAGGAGCATTAATACTTACCGTGGACTCGATAGACTATGTTTAGTATTGAATTCTCAAGACTGCAGCCATTCTACAGATTAGGAGGTTGAGGCCCAAGGAAGATGAATGAATCGAATGACTTTCTCAAGGTCATGTGGAAAACCCATAGATCTGTTCAGTGTACAGAACTGGACTCCAGTCTGTAACTCCAAAACTCACATGATTTTTCTTTGTATCACCTTGCCTCGCCAGATTTCTGTTCCAGGCCATCATCTGTGATGGCTTAAAGGGACCCAGGCTATGAGTGGGGTGTGAGGTTCTGGAGTTGAGTTATGCAGGGTTTTGGGGGGTACTGAGCCAAGAAATTGTTGCCAGTTTTGGAAGGGAGTGGCATCTGTGAGGGCAATCCTCAAGGTCAGGTGATTCTTCTATGTCTTATTCCACCCTACTTGGTGTAGAGCAGCTAGGCAGGCCACACCTGAACCTTCCGAGTTAGGGAAAATAGGACCTTTAGTAAATATGTTCCTGAGAAAGCTCCAGGGCTCCTATCCTAGCCTATGGAACACTTGCATAATGAACTCAGTCGGCTACTTTTGCTACACAGAGGGGTCCTCTGTCTGGCCTTAGGGACCTAGGCTTTGTTGTCTGGTCAGTGTTGCCAGTGTGGTTAAAAGAAAGTCCTGATCACCCCTCCACCCCCCAATAACCTGGCTGGCAGGCTTTAAGTGTGTGTGTGATTGTGCTTTGAGGCCCCTTTAAGTTGTAAAGACGGCAAAACAAGAGGGGGTGGGCATGGGACGCAGAGGCACTAAGGGCATCTACTTCAAAGCAAACTTCATTGTTCCAGGTTTATCCATTATACGAAGATGGTCTCCTTGGGTTCTGCGGGCCTTCTGGTGTGTGGGATGAATCCTGACCTGTGATGTTGGGAAGAAGGGTTGAGGGACTCATCTGTTTAGTCCCGCTGATCAGGAAAGATTCCAGGGATGGGCAGAGAGTAGGGGTGAGAAGAAGCCGATGCTCCCCCCCCCCCCCCCCCCCCGATAATACAGATCTGCCCTGCCAGTATTAGTAGTTCAATACCTTTGTCTCATTCCGAATTTTCCCTTGCCCAAGGCCTCCTGCCAATTTCTGACTCAAGATGTAAGTTCTTACAGGGGGCCATTTTGTCTCAGGAGGAGTCGACCTTAGAGCTGCTTGCCTTCTGGACTCTGAGTCTTCACTGCACCGAAGGATGGCTTATAGGGTGAGGATTCTGAGGAGGTCCTTGAAGGTTCTAGTCAGGCGATGGCAACCCACCTCTTGTTTTCCCCTGTAGCTCTTTTTGAGAGCCAGTGTGGGGAACTGCCTGATGATGAAGGAGAAACCACTTGAGAATGTCTGGGTAGGTGAGGGATGACAGGCTGGAGTTGAATGGGAGACCATCGCTCTCCAGAGCTAGCAGCCTCTGCTCCTCCCTCCTGCACAGGCTCAGCACTGACTGAAGCTTGCTCTGGGCTTCAGAGGCCTCTCTGTCCTGGGCTGAAGGGTGTCTGGGGCAGGTCTATGTATTCTGCCTTGTTTTGTTCTTTCTAAACTTAGAATCTAGTCTGATTTTTTTTCCCCCACTAAACTCATTTAGGTGTCTGGCTTTTTCAGTCTGGGCCGCTTACCTCTGTGGCAGATGTGGGGGAGGGATGGTAGCATGGGATCAATCAATTTCAATCAGAATCTCTCTCTCTCTGTCTGTCTCTGTCTGTCTCTCTCTCCTTTTCAACTGTCCAAAAGTTAAGCGGAGTTTTGTTTTTTGTTTGTGTTTTTTTGTTTGTTTGTTTGTTTTGGGAGTCAGGGTTTCTCTGTGTAGGTTTAACCATCCTAGAACTTACTCTGTAGATCAGGATGGCCTCGAACTCACAAAGATCTGCCTGTCTCTGCTTCCCAAGCCTGGGATTTAAGGTGGGTGCTACCACCATGGCCTGGCTTGTTTTGCTGTTTTGTTTTTGTTTTTTTTTTTTTATTTTTGTGTGTATGATGTGGGTGGTGGCTATGCTCATGGCCCAGCACACATGTGAAGGTCAGAGGACAGCTTGCAGACATCATTCTCCCCCCCACACACACACCATGTAGATCCTGGGGAACTAAACCAACACCAGACCTGGCAGCTTCTTCCCCCACTGAACCAGCTTCCTGACCCAGTTCTTTTCTGTTGTTTTCGAGACAGGCCTTCCTAAGTGTCTCAGGATAGTCCGAAACTCTAGGTATTTTCCATCCTGTCTCAGCCTCCTGAGTGCAGGGATTTCAGGCATGTGCCACCATTACGACTTTGAGTGTCCTGTGATCTCTGAAGGAAAAGCAAAAATCTTTTTAGCTTTGAGGAGAGGGTCATGAAGGAAAATGGAGAGCTGAAGCAATGTTCACTGCAGCTATTGTCTCTCAAGCATTGCCATGGCAACAATACCCAGGGGTGTCACTACAGAATAGGACCTGGTGCTAGAAGTTTGGGTTCTGACCAACTACCTTCTTGACAACTGAACAGGTCTGTGAAGCCCCAATCTTATGCTCCCCATTTGTATCAAGCAGCATGTGTGGTGGAAAAACCATATGGAGGTGCTGGGACCTCTCTTGCGCCAGCGGATGGAGGGGGAGGCTCAGAGTGGGTTCAAAGACAGCTCATCGAGCCCTGGCTGTGGGACTTTGCAGGGATAGTCTCTGGGGAAGGGCTAGGAGGAGTGTGGAGCTTGCAGGCTTGCAGAGAGCAGCTTCAGAGGTCGATAGACTTTTGCAGGGGTATTTCCAATGGAGCAGGTCACTCGACTTTGGAGGCTTTGCCATTAGCTGAGCCTGCAGTTGCCTGGAGGAGAAGAGGGCGGAAAAGGCCCTTTGAGAGGATTCAGGGGAGAACCATTTCTGAAATGGGATTGACGTTGGACAAAGGGGTGATGAAAGACTGTGGTTCTACCTGTAAACACCGCGAGAAACACAGACCAGGAGGGCGTGTGATAGCAAAGGCAAAGCCACGAGAAGGATCTGATTCGGGCCTGATGCTTGCAGCCCCTTGATCACTTTTGGTATTTCATAGTCATGTGACTGTGGGTAAACTTCTAGACCTCTCCAAAACTGTTTCCTCATCTATAAAGAGAAGATAATAATACTCAACCTCCTAGGATTATTGGATCCATTTTTTTCTTGCTTTTAATTTTTATTTGCAAGTGAGAGTGTATATAGTGTGTGCATGTGTATGTACAAATATGTGTGAGAGAGTGAGCTTGCACATATGTCCATACCAGAGGCCAAAGGAGGGACATGTGTCTTCGGTTGTGGCCACCTATTCCCTTGAGACAGTCTTTTTCTAAGCCTGAAGCTCGCATGGAGGCTAGGCTAGTGGCCAGTGATGCCATGGGATCCACCTGTTTCTGCCTCTCAATAGTAACGAATGTCACAGGTACCACAGCCATGCCCAGGTTCTCTGTGGGTGTTGTGGATATGAACAGTGAGTGTTCTTACCAATTCACCTCCCCAGCCTGTTTATTTCTTATTTATTTGTGGGGTGGGGCACACATACCACAGCACACCCGTGCAGGTGAGAGGGTAATTTGCAGGAAGCAGCTCTTTTCTTCCACAAAGTGAGTCCTTTGAATGGAACTCAGGCTTGGCAGCAGAGATGCCTTTATCCACTAAGTCTTCGGCTCTTTATTTTTTTGAGATAGGTTTTTGCTGTGTGCCCTTGGCCACATTTTTAACCACTGTGTTATCTAAGGTGGTTCAAGTTCAAACTGAAGGAAATACTAATGTCTTACTGAGTCTCTTGAGTAGGATTATAGGTATGTCCCCTTATGCCCCAAATAAACTTCTGATAACATTTAAAAGTTAGCTGAACACACCCTGTGGTGCACACCCTGTAAATCCCAGCACTCTAGAGGCGGAGGCAAGAGAGACCGTGTCTAAAACCAAAAATGGGCAAAGGGATTTCTGGAGAGATGGCTCTGAGGTGAAGGGCACTGGCTTCAGTTCCAGGAAATCAGCTGCCCTCTTCTGGTCTCCACATGCACGAGGAGCTCGGGATACACATACACATGCAAACACACACTCATACACATACAATAAAAATAAATAGGAGATGTTATTTTTATAATTTTGTTTCTGCACAGGTGAGTTTGGAAGTTCTGAGCATGTTGCTCTTATTGATGGCTTTATCCAAACCACTGGACCTCCAGTATCTAATTCTTCATCAATATTTGTATTTAATAAACATAAAAAGTAGCTTGTGTTCTAGGACTCTGCTTGGTGTTGGGGATTTAGGGGAGACTGATGTCTTTGTGGGAGAATGAATTCTGGGGGAAAATTCTAGATCTGGGTGGTGATATACAACTTAAGGAGAAGCCTGGGCAGAGGCAGCAGTGGACCATCAGAAATGTGATTTTCTGGTAGGGGCATGGTTGCCATGGTCCTAATTACAGCATTGGGAAGACTAGAGGCTGGAAGGTGAACTATGAAGCCCAGGCTAGCCTGGGCTACCTAGCCAGGTCCTGTCAGAAACAAAGGTTTGTTTGTTTGTTTCTAGCTCTGCGTTACTTTCTTACTTTCCGATAAAGATTCTTTATTCCACCCTACAGGGTAGGGTCTGGTGCGCTCTTAATCTCAGCACTCAGGGAACAGAGATAGGCACTCTGTGAGTTCCAGGCTAGTCAGGGCTACACAGTGAAAGCCTGCTTCAAAACAAAACAAAACAAAACCCCCAAACCCAAACCCCATGACATACAAACAGATCAAAAGGGACATGTAACTCAAATTGACTTCAAACTTTTGGTGATCCCCCTGCCTCAGTTGCCTCCACACAGCTAGATATGTACCACACAGCTAGCTGATGAAAATCTTAGACGATGCATTCAGGAAGATTGACAATTTGAGGCCAGGCAGGGCTATTGGGATACAGACAACACCCCCCCCCCAAAAAAAAAGAAACATAAAAGAGTTAGAAATTAGAATTGATTTGGAGTTGATAATTTACCCTCACAGACCCAAGAGCCCCGCCCATATTTCCTCCATTCCTTGTTTCCAGCCTGGGCTAAAGAAAAAGGGATCCCAGGCCTGTCTTAGCTTCAGCACTTGGAGAGCGCCCTTCATTTTATCCATCTAGGCTTCCTGTAATCCTACCCACTGGATGTGTTTTGAATGAAGTGTGTGTGTAGATCTGAGTGTGTTGGTACCCGTGGTGGGGGGAAGGGGAGGGGCCAGGCTGGCTGGAGAGTTATATTTAACCCCAGAGAGGAACATCATTGGTCTGAGGTAGACATGGGTGGGAGAGACTTGGATGTTCACAGTTAAAGAACTAAGGTAGATTTTTCTTTAGTAACATTGGAAACTATGTATCTATAAACCTAATACATTTTAACTGTTGGCAGAGTTATAAAGTAGAGCACAGACAAGGTACCAAAAATTTACCATTCTAAAAAGAGGAGAATAGTGATTCGATGTTTGTTCCTGTTTTTGTTATTGTTATTGTTCGTTGGTTCAGTTTTTACTTTGTTGGGTTTTTTTTTAGCTCTTTAAAAATATTTAAATTGCATTTTAATGTCTGTGTCTGTGTGTGTGTGAGAGAGAGAGAGAGCATGTGCATGCATGTGTTTGCACACCACCGCACCCAGGAGGTCAGAGGATCACTTGCTGGAGTCAGTTCTCATCTACTGTGTGGGTTCCTGTGGCTTCCGGGGGATCAAACTCAGATGCTCCTGTTTATTGGTGTGTGTGTGTCAGGCTGACTTCAGGCTCTCAGGATTCTTCTGCTACAGCCTCTTGAAGGGCTAGGATTAAAGGCTTGGGCCACGACATTCAAAATTTCATTTATTCTTGGCATATGTATATATAAATCTTAGTAAATTATATTATAAACTAAACGTATTTTTATATTTTTGGAAGGTGCTAGAGATTGAGTCCAGGGCCTTGAGCAGGTTTAGTGTGCATTCTGCCACTGAACTATACTCCCAGCCCCATTATTATTTTTTTTTATCATTTTTTGATTGTTTTCATTTTTATTTTTTATTTTCAAACAACCTTGATATATAGCTGAGGCTGGTCTTGAACTCAAAGCAACCCTCCTGCCTCAGCCTCCTGAGAACTGGGGTTACAAGTGCATAAAACTTGTTTCTTTCATTCAGCATGTAAGTAGCTCTGTAATTTGTTGTCTGGAAGGCCTCTCTCCTGTGCACTGATACCTCCCCCATGTTGAAAAATAAGAATATTAATCTCTCTTTTTAAAAACTTTTTTTTTTTCTGGGCCGGGTGTGGTATCTCACCGGTAACATCAGCACTCCAGAGGCAGAGGCAGGAGAATCTGAGTTCAGGACCAGCCTGGTCTAAATAGTGAACTTCAAGTCAGCCAGGACTACATAGTGACTGTCTCAAGAAATAAAAACAACAAAACATTAGACTTTCTAAAAAAAAAAAAAGAAGAAAGAAAGAAAAACAAAATTGAAACAAAACAAAAAAAATCTGACTCAAGGGGGGGAAAAGGGCCTTTTTATTTTAGAAGAAGTTTATCATTGTTATTGTTTAGACAGGGTCTCACTATGTAGCCCTGGCTGTCCGGGAACTTACTATGCTCACCAAAGTGGCCTTGAATTCACAGAGATGAACCTGCTTTTGACTCCAGTGCTGGAATTAAAGGTGTGTGCCACCACTGCCCTGTACAACTGTAGAAATTCTAAGTAAAAAACAAACAACCCCCTCCAAACCCCTAAACAATAAAAACCAAACCTAAAATCAATGATGCATAGGAGCATGTCCCTCCCACCCCACCCCCAATCCCAGCCTCCTGGAGATCCTGGAGATGAAGCAATGCAAACTCCCATGCCACCCCCAAACAGTCAAATGAAATAAAAAACCCATACTATCAGCATGTTCTCCTATGTAAGCTATACATACACATCCACTATTAATTATGAAAGCTCGACCTATACCTTAGGCTTGTTCCTAACTAGCACTTATAATGTAAATTAACCAATTTCTATTCATTTATGTTTTACTAGGTGGCTTTTTACCTTTCTCTGATTCTGTATGTCTCTCCGCCTCTCACTGGAGTCTCCTTTGCACCCTGATTATCTCCCCACCGCCTACTTCCTGTCTCTGCAGGGAAGTCCCGCCTACACCTCCTGCTTAGCTATTGGCCTTTCAGCTCTTTATTAAACCAATCACAACAATTTATCTTCACACAGTGTACAAATATCCTATGGCATTAACTATACTTTTATATTTTTAATTTAACCTGGATAGTTATCGATATCGGTTACGTTTCTGGTTCTTTTTATTTCCTCATCCTATTTATTCTGCCCCTTTCTCCTTCCCCTCTAGAGACAGAGGCTCATATAGCCGAGGCTGACCTTGACCTTACTGTGTAGCTCCTGTTAGGCTTGAATGGGCATCCTCCTGCCTCCGCCTCCCCAGTGCTGAGATTCTAAGTGTGCATCATCGTGCTGTTTTCTAAAGCTGTTCTATACATAGACTCCTGACCCCCTCCAGACTTAGTTTTTGTTACTGTACAAAAGGCATACCCTCCCCACCTTTTGACTTTCCCTCCTCTTCCCGTACCATCAGAGAATTGTACACGGTGTTCAGGGGATGACTGGGAGGCCTTTGTCACACACAAGCTGAGCCCTAGCTCACACATACTACAGCTTGGGGTAGGAGCTGGGTGTAATGCATAGCTTCAATTTCACTGTCCAGAATGGAGCAATAGAGCATCTATCTACAAGGGACCACAGTAAGTTCTGTCTGATCAATGAAGATAGCAGGACCATACTCACACTCAACATCCATGGGGGTTGAGGATTATTAAAGCCTGTGATAGCCTGACAGCCATTCAGGAGCATGCTACCAGGGCGGTGAAGCCTTGCTATGATGAAAAGGTCCTTCATCGTGGCTTTATGGGTCTTCTTCATTGCATCTCCCACATATCATGTGCACATCATATCCAGTGTGGCTACAAACATTGTCAAAACACATACTATCTTCAGGGCTCAAGTGGACTTCAAAGACATGGGCAGGTATTGCATGAATTCTATTTGATATTATAATAAAAACCCGGAGCCAGATTTGGGGAAAAGCTGGAATATATGAGAGACAGGGAACAAACCACAGCCAATTCTCACCCAGACAATTCTTCAGGCTGAATGAGGTAGAGCCTATCCTCACAAGACCTCCATCTGTCTGGACTCAAAAAGAGATGAACGGCTACCTTTTTCCATCTTATATTTCTTTTCCCTGCCCAGCTATTTTACTTTCTGGTTCAACATTCCTAGAGCTAAGAATAAGGCTCAAAATCACCACCTGGCTTTGTTTGGCCTTGAACTAACAGAGATCCAGAGGCTCTCTGCCCTGGCATTAAAGTCATGAGTCACACCTCCCTAAACTTCATGGCCTGGCTCGGTCCTCAGATATTTCAAGTTATTTTTATTTAATATATATCACCACAGGCAGGGAGAGCGCTGGCTGTCCATTTGCATCTCATGAAGTGGTACTCTGAGTAACATTCCATCCATAGCCCATGGTACACAACTTACCTATGAGCTCATCTATCATATATCTTGTTTAAAAGTGTAGTATCAATGGAGTGTGTGTGTGTGTGTGTGTGTGTGTGTGTGTGTGTGTGTGTGTTTATGTGTGTGTGTTGCTTGCGACCGAACTCAGGGATCACTGAGGGTTCACAACCCCATGAGAGACATCATTTTTATTTGTTCAGTTAACCAATTTTAGACATGTCAATATATAGAAACCAATCTTACTTTTGTACATTTGTTTTTCTAGACAGGATCTTATTGTATCCCTAACTATCATGGAACTCACTATGTAGACCAGGCTGACCTTGAACTCACAGAGATCTGCCTGTCTTCGCCTCTCAAGGGCTGGGATCCAAGGCGTTCAGCACTATACCGGGTCCAACATCACTTGTAATGGAGTTGTGACTCACCTCCTTATATTCTTCGATCAATTGACATCATTTATTTACTATTTATTTATGTGTGTGGGTGTCAGCACGCCGTGGCACTTGTGTGGAGGTCAGTGAACAAGCTGGGAGGGTCTCTCTCCCTTCCGCCATGTGAGTCCTGGGGATAGAACTTAAGTCAGGTGCAGCAGTTAGAAATTTCACCTGCCTAGTCATCGTAATCGCTCCCTCCTCAACCCGTCTCCATTTTCTTTGTGTGCTGGGGATTCATTGGGGGCTTAGAGCCTCATGGATGCCAAACACACACTCTCTAAGTCATCATTTCTGGATGCTTGACTTTCTTCTTCCCTTCTTCTTCTTCTTGGATACAAACCACTGAAGTGATGAGGTTTTTTGTTGTTATTTTTTATCCATCTTTAATCTCTTCAGTAAGTGTTTTGCAAACTGCATACCGGAATCTTGGTACAAAGTATAAATATTTAAGTACTTGATGGAATGACTTGCTAAAATCGGCTTATCACACCCCATTAACAAGTTCCTTCCTCAACTCCTTTCCTTTATGAATTCAATTTCCTGGCTTTATTCTTTTTAATGTTTCGATGAACTTTAATACAGTTCCTCTTGCTGAGGTTCCCTGAGACACACACTCCACTTTTTATCTGAGCTGTTTGGGCTTTGGATATATTGACTATGGAGAGACCGAATAAATACTTCCAGCTGGTTTCAACAAATACCAGATTTAATTTTTTTTTTTTTTCAGTTCCAAGTCTTTGGCCTTGAAGTCTTTATGCAGCTGAGGGTGACTTTGAGTTTCTGATCCTCCAACATCCACCTCCCTAGTGCTGGGATTATACAGCATCTAGTTTATTCAGTGCTGGGGGATCAAATCCAGGGCTTTGAACACCGTAGGCAAGCATCCTACCAACCTACATTTCCAGCCCTAATTTTAAAATTAATTTTATTTATTTATTTAAATATTTTTATTTATTATGTATGCAATGTTCTGCCTGCAGGCCAGGAGAGGGCACCAGATCTCATTATAGATGTCTGTGAGCCACCATGTGGGTTCTGGGAACTGAACTCAGGACCTCTGGAATACTCTTAACCTCAGAGCCATCTCTCCAGCCCTGTTTTGTTTTTTTTAATGTATATGAGTATTTTGCTTGCATGTGTGTCTGTGTGCCACATGCATGCCTGGTGTCAGCTACCGTGTGGGTGCTGGGAATTGAACCCAGTAGTGAGTGGTACTGCTGAACCATCTCTCCAGCCTGAAAGATTATATGTGTGTGTGAGTGAGTGTGTGTGTATTTTAATTTTTGAAATATCATCTTACTACGTAGCCCTGACTGGCCTGGAACTCACTATGTAGACCAGGTTAGCCTCAGGCTTGCACAATTCCTGCTACTTCTGCTGGGATTACACTGCCATGTCTAGCCTGTAGTTTTTAATATCTAAAAAAACTAAATGTTTCTCCTTTGTGCAAAGAAATATAAGGGGAAAAAAGATGTATTATGTATTATTATGTCACCTTTAAAAATAACTTTTTACAGTTCTTTCTTGAGAACATCATACATTATACAATTCAGCATCATCATATCTATCCCCCATTTCCCTCCTTCAGCTCCCACATCTGCCCCCCCCATTGTGTTCCCCTCACATTTTTCTGTTGTTGGTGATAGTTCAATTAGTCCTCTCCCAGTGGAGGTTGAGAAAACCTGTCAGGGGGAGACTGAAAAGAGACTAATTCCCCTTCCCCAGCAGCTTCTCAGTAAAGGCTGGGGCCTGGTGCGCCTCCCCCATCTATGCTGAAATGGCTGGCTGGGCCTTATAAAGCAGTGTGTTCATAAGTGAGACGTCATATCCAGAAAACAGCATTTCCCAGCATCCTCACTGTCCTCCAGCCTGCGCACCTTCTGCCCCGCTGAGGTTCCCTGAGACTGGAGGGGGGGGGAGGTTCTCCCAATTTAGGCTGTGTGTGGTGGGGCAAGGTTAATCAATATGTCCCACTTAGAAATGAACATTCAGTCACCTTTTCTTAGTACCTTGAGTAGTTATGCACCTCTACATCAACCGATGCCCACTTCAAAAAGAAGACTCTGCGGCTGAGGCTGGGAGCAACCCAGATCTATATAATATACAATTATAAAGATTTAGAACACGGTTGAAAACATGTCCAGTGAGCAAAGTAAGCATAACTGGCTTCTCCCTAGTGCAGCGGTTCTCAGCCCTCCTAACACTGTCACCCTTTAATATAGTTCCTCTTGCTGTGGTGACCTCAGCCGTAAAATTATTTCATTGCTACTTCATAACTTTAATTTGGCAACTGTTGCAAATCCTAATGTAAATATCCAATAGGCAGAATAACTGACATGTGACTCCCCCAAAGGAATCTCAACCTACAGTCTCATCATGTAACTCTGTCTGTCCTGGAACTCACTCTGTAGGCCAGACTGACCTTGAATTCACAGAGATGCTCCAGCCTCTGCCTTCTGAGTGCTGGGTTAGTGACGAGCTTTTGAAAGGGAGGATTTCAGTATCGGGTGTGGAATCCACTCCTGTGAAGTAGATCTCAAATCCAATCAAAATGTAGTTGTGTACTCAGTAACAGTTGTATCCTTAATGCACCAGTGGGCACATGTTGCCTGGCAGATCAGAATTGTCACATAAAGGCTCAAGTACTGGATAGGACCACTGATGTGTTTTCTCCTCCAGAAGCCCACATTAGAGCCTCTAGCACAAAAGCTAGCTACCAGGAAGTTTCCTGAATGGTTTGAGGTTCACTTCTCTATGTTCCGTAATCAAAGTGTGTTATAGGGTCTTAGTATGTATTTTGAGACATAAAAACATTTTAAATTAAAAATACTTTTACATTAAAGAATATAGAGCTCCAGAGATGGCTCAGTGGTTAAGGACATCTACTGCTCTTGCAGAGGACCTGAGTTCAGTCCCCAGCACCTCTTAAAAGCCCCTTAACTCCAGCTCCAAGGGAACTGATGCCCTTTTCTGGATTCTTTGAGACAAGATTTCTCTGTGTAGCCCTAGCTGTCCTGGAATTCACTCTGTATAAATCTGATATCCCCCTGGCTCTGCCTCCCAAGTGCTGGTATTACAGGTCTGTGCCACCATGCCTGACCAAAATAATCTTTTTTTTTTTTTTTTTTTAAATCAAGGCTATGCTTTGTAATCCCAATAATTGGAAGGCAGAGGTAGGGTTGCTGCCAGAGTTCAAGGCCAGCCTGGTCTACATTATGAGTTACAGGCAAACCAGGGCTTCATAGTGAGACTGTCTCAAACATATACATCCAAAAGCCAAAGCAAAAGCAAACAAACCACTAATGACAAGGAATAAATAATAAAAAGTGTCCTATCTCCTCTTTTCTCTTTCCAAAGTAACCACTGTCAACCCACATAATTCTTCCTGGAAAGTCAACCCGTGTGCACAGTGCCGGCTGTAAAACCATGCTCCAGCTGCCTGTCTAACTCCCCACAAGCTGCTTTCTTTTTGGTGGAGGCGGTGGGGCTAAACTAAAGTTCATTTTCCAAACTCTGCCACGGGTCCATCTAGAGGCTTACATTTCTGTTGGACACATGTAGACCCTAGTAAAATAGCTCAACAGATAGGTCTGATTGGCAGGGAGACATAACTGAGGAATCTGCCACGTATGCAGCAGAGGGCAGACCCTAAATGTGATTAGAGACTCTGCTCAGCTCCCTGAGTTTTATATGGTTTACATTACATTACCTGGGCGAGGCCAAGTACTCCCGGGTCTGGTGATTTGCTTCAGTCTGTCCTTTTGTCAGCCTGTTCTTGGCTTCATGCTTCGTAAACACGTGCTCTGCCATGGAGCCATGTTCCTTAAAGACGCATCCCCGCTTCTGATTTCATATATTTCTTAAAAAACCAGGGAACTGTGCCAACGTCTGCATAGAAGCCTCCATACATGTTTCCCTCACACTCCGGAACATTCTAAACCTCTGTCACCGATTTGCATCTTTCACTTAATACATCTTTAAAACCATTTTTTTTCTTTACGTGTATGAGTGTTTTGTGTGCATGTATGTAACTGTGTTGCGTGTGTGTGTGTGTGTGTGTGTGTGTGTGTGTGTGTGTGTGTGTGTGTGTGTGGTGTTGGGAGAGGCCAGGAGAGACCACAGGATCCCCTGGAACTGGAGTTAAGGAGTCTTGTAAGCTGCTGGGAGCCGAACTCAGGTCCTCTGCAAGAGCAGTATATGCTCTTGGCTGCTGCCATCTCTCCAGGCCCTGTCCTAGGGTATCCTGAAGAAGTTCTACACCCTATGTACAGCTCTATAGAGGAAGATATTTTTAAACTTTGAGGTTCTTTTCACTGATAATGAGTAATTCCTCACTTTCCATTTTCCTTTTATCTTTTTCCATCTGGTTTCCCAGGGGGAGGGTGTTTGGGGTTAGTGGAATGCTTGGACCTCACATCCAGAGGAGGACCCTTTCACTCAAGCACACAGCACCTCCCTCTGTCAGTTGTATCTCTCAAATGCCCCGTGGGTTTGTCTTTTGCAGGCTAATGGAAAGATCTACGGTGTTGCTCTTCCGTCTCACAGTTCCTGCTGATGTCTAACATGCTTTATTTCCCCTCCAGGGAAAGCCCTATGTCTTTGACCGTGTGTTCCCCCCAAACACTACTCAGGAGCAAGTTTATCATGCATGTGCCATGCAAATCGTCAAAGGTAAGAGACTCAGCTCCTGGATGTATTTTCCCATGCTCACCGTCCCCCACCCCCTTACCAGATCTCTTTCTCCGCCCTCTCTCCCAGACGTCCTTGCTGGCTACAATGGCACAATTTTTGCTTATGGCCAGACATCCTCAGGGAAAACGCATACAATGGAGGTGAGGGTTCTGATGGGGTAAGGAGTGTTAGGAGGTGAGGGTTCTGATGGGGGTAAAGGAGTGTTAGGAGAGTTCACAGAAGATCAAAAGATCTCTGTTAGGGATCAAGGGTGGGCTGAATCGGAGGCAGATGGGTCTAGATGAAGTGAGTGTGTGTGGTGGGGAGGTTTAGAGGAATCCCTTTAGCCTGCCCACCTCCTTCCCTCTCCCGGCTGGAGGGTGCTCATAGTGTCAGTCCTTACCTCTGTGTCCCCTACCTCTGAGTTGCCTCTCACCGTGAGCCTTACGCTTCTCAGGGGAAGCTGCATGATCCTCAGTTGATGGGAATCATTCCTCGGATCGCACGAGACATCTTCAACCACATCTACTCCATGGATGAGAACCTGGAATTCCACATTAAGGTCATCAGCATACAGCTTCTAGGGGCCTCGGGGGGGGGGGGGGGGAGGTAGGGGGACTGAGAGGGAATAGCCTAGAATGAACCAGTTTTGGTTACCTCAGCTTCTCACCAAGATGTCCTCTCCTGCATTTTCCCAGCAACCACCCTCCTTGAGGCAGTCACAAGGTTTGGGATTCATGCATCTGATTTAAGATCATCCCCCTCCCATCCCCCACCTCTCAGGGCTGGAGAGATGGCTCAGAGGTTAAGAACACTGGTTGCTCTTCCAGAGGACCTGAGTTCAGTTCCCAGCACACACAGTAGGGCTTACAACCATCACTAACTCCAGTCCTGGGAATCTGATGGGTTCTTCTTACACCATGTATGCAGATGGTGTACAGACATACATACAACATCTCATATCGTCCCCCTTTCTTTCCCACCAGGTTTCTTACTTTGAGATTTACCTGGATAAGATCCGAGACCTTTTGGATGGTGAGTACTTGGGTTCAATGGTCAAAGGAATGTGAGGCAGCTGAGGAAAGAGAGATTGCCTTTACCCAGAGTTTGGTTACACTTGGGCATTGGGGACACGCCTCTTCACACCAGAGTCCTCTGGCTCGATGCCTCCACTAGGGATGGTGGCGCTTGCCTGGAAGCCTAGCTACCCGCGGGAGACTAAGGCAGGAGGATTGTGATTTTTGAGACTACTCTGAGCAACTGGGCAAGACTGTGTCTCAAAAGATAAAAATAAAAAGGGGTGGGATGGAGGTGAGTGGTGGGGCCAACCTGGCAAGAGTGAGGGCTTACATTCAAATCCTAAGTAATAGGGCAAAAACTGTCAGGAGGGGGTTAAGAATATAAGACAGGAGGTGTGTGAGATTCTGCATTCAATCCCCTGCAGTAACACACACACACACACACACACACACACACACACACACAAAGAAAGAAACGAACAAATAAACAGGAGTCAGAAGATGAGCCTAAAGACCAGAAAAGAGCTGGAGCTCTGTGAGGAGGGTGGAATGGCATCTCCCTGTGAATCTGTCCTTCGGGTTTCCCTGGGGAATCTCTTTTCAGGGTACCTAGGGCTGGATAGTTACCGGTCTCTCTCACCCTGCTTTATCTTGATTCAGTGACCAAGACAAACCTGTCTGTACATGAAGACAAAAACCGGGTGCCGTTCGTTAAGGTGAGAGCGGTGTGTGGGTTCATTAGTGCAACTAGGGCGTCAAGAGTCTACGGGAGGGGGGGGGGGAAGGGGACCCAGACGGTGGGTGAGCAAGATGTGCCAAGAGGAAGAGACTCCTGCTAGGTTTCTTGGATGGTAAGTGAGCAGCTTAATCTGAAGATCAAAATGTGTGGTCTCTGCTATTTGTCCCCTACAGGGTTGTACCGAACGTTTTGTATCCAGCCCGGAGGAGATTTTGGATGTGATCGATGAAGGGAAGTCGAACCGTCATGTAGCTGTCACCAGTGAGTGGGGAGATAGAAGTTCTTGGGTCTAGACGTCTTTTTGCTTCTCTTGTGTGCCCACTGGGGGCAAGCAAGAGGGCGGGGCGCACAGCCTAGGAGATGCTGCTGCAGAGATGATCCCCAGGCTCTTCCCCTCCGTGGGTGGAGTGGCCACTAGGGGGCACTGTGGCTGAGGGCTGCAGCTCCGCAGGGCTCTGGTAGGGAGAGGTCTCCTGTTTCCCTGGTTCCTGCAGATATGAACGAGCACAGCTCCAGGAGCCACAGCATTTTCCTCATCAACATTAAGCAGGAGAACATTGAGACGGAGCAGAAGCTCAGTGGGAAGCTGTACCTGGTGGACCTGGCTGGGAGCGAGAAGGTTGGGACTCTCTGGAGGAAGGTGTGGGAGGGGAGGAGGTTGAAAAGGGATCTTCGAGGGGAGGAAGGTGTGGGAGGGGAGGAGGTTGGAAAGGGATCTTCGAGGGAAGGTTTGCCTTTTTAAAAATTAAATTTGAGATCAGGTGGTGGTGGCGCACGCCTTTCATCTCAGCAACGTGGGAGGCAGAGGCTGGTGGATCTCTGTCAGTGTGAGGCCAGCGTGGTCTATAAGAGTGAATTTCAGGACAGCCTGAGCTACACAGAGAAACCCTGTCTCAGAAAGCCAGAAACAACAACAAAACAAAAACCAAAAATTAAATTTGAAAGAAAAGTAAATTTGGCCACGTGTGGTGGCAATACACCGTTCATCCCAGCACAGAAGAACGACAGACAGTATGAACCCTCCCCAGTAATAAGTAAATATTTCACCACTAAAATATGTCACAGGGAGGAAGCTCAATAGGTACAGCACCTGCTATGCAAACCTGAGGAGCCGAGTTCAGATCTCCAGAGGCTCAGGTCTGTGATTCCAGGGCTCCCACAGTTAGAGGGAGGTGGCTGAGGTCTGTGATTCCAGGGCTCCCACAGTTAGAGGGAGGTGGCTGAGGTCTGTGATTCCAGGGCTCCCACAGTTAGAGGGAGGTGGCTTAAGAGCCTGGAACAAACAACAAAGGCACCCTGCCTTAAAGTGAGGACCAATACCTGAGACTGTCCTGTTACACACATGCTGTGACATGCTCACACTCTCCCCTAACCCATCCCACATCACACACACACACTCACCTGGCAGTGTGCTTACTCAGCAGACACAAAACCCTGGCTTTGATTTCTACCTAGCACTGCATAAACGGGGTGTATTGGTACATGCCTGTTATCCCAGCCCTTGAGAGATGGAGGCAGGGAGATAAGAAGTTCAAGTTCATCACCAACAACGTAGGTGTTCGACTGGGCCTGGACAAGTCATCCAAGGCCTGTGACAGCAAGGTCACAGTTTCTGAAGAACAATACCCAAGTTGACCTCTGACCTTTGTGCACCTGCAAAAAAACACAAGATGCAGAACAAACCATCTTTAGTGAGGCATTGTGGTCTAATATCTGTCATCCCTGTGGTCAGCTGGAACAAGATTAACATGAGTCTGAAGCCAGCCTGGGATACATAGAAAGACTCCACCCACCCTCACCCCCTAAAAATCCACTCTGCGTCGTTTCTTCTCAAGATTATATTCACTATCCTGGTCGGGGGCGTCTGCAAGAGACTTCAGGGGAATGGAAGAAGGGTCTTCCTGACCCTGACTGAGCATCCCTCTCCACCTCCTCCTTCTTTTTGGACTTGGCCTGTCTAAGTGGGAAAAGATACGGTTTGTGTCTCTTCCTGACACACCTGTCCTGTGACTGACAGGTCAGCAAGACTGGAGCAGAGGGGGCTGTGCTGGATGAGGCGAAGAATATCAACAAATCACTGTCGGCCCTGGGGAACGTGATCTCCGCCCTGGCTGAAGGCACCGTAAGTATTCCCCAGGTCACCATTGATCCTCATCTACCTGATTTCTCACCAAGCCCCAATCCTTAGGGAGAATCGCTATCCTTTGTTACGCTGCTGAAATGATTTTCCTGCTGCCTCCTAGAAAAGCTACGTGCCGTACCGCGACAGCAAAATGACGCGGATTCTCCAGGACTCTCTGGGAGGAAACTGCAGGACTACCATGTTCATCTGCTGCTCGCCATCCAGCTACAATGATGCAGAGACCAAGTCCACCCTGATGTTTGGGCAGCGGTCCGTGTCAGGGTTCCCAGAGGGGTCCCGGGCGCCCCGCCCCTGTCTCATCCCTTGCTGTTCCCATCACCAGAGACCAACATAAATCTCATCTTTGTTCACTCAGGGCAAAGACTATTAAGAACACCGCCTCCGTGAATCTGGAGCTGACTGCTGAGCAATGGAAGAAGAAATATGAGAAGGAGAAGGAGAAGACCAAAGCCCAGAAGGAGACCATCGCAAAGCTGGAGGCTGAGCTAAGCCGGTGGCGCAATGGTTAGAGAGGGCCCCCCCCCATGGGATTAAGAGGTGTGGCTTGGGGACAGCCCTGTCTGGGAGTGTTTAAGGCCAGCAACAATCTCTAGGAAGCAAGGCTGTGTTTCTGGAAGAAGCACAGAGGAACAGTCATGAATAAACTATTTACCAAGATCATCCAAAGGTGAAGGAGCCTGAGGGCCTGGAGATTCTGGCTCTGAGGAGTCGGGGAAGCTCTCTCTCTCTTCTCCCTGTAGCCACTTTCCTCGGTGTTATCACATGACACCTAGCTAAGCCTCAGTCTGAGGGTACAAGGGCGTCGCGGTGGCGGGAGCCTGAGATAGCCGCTCACATTATACCTACATTTAGGAAACAGAAATGAGAGCTGGTGTCCCACTGAATGTTCCTTCTCATTCAGTCTGGACACCCATCTGTGGAACGGTGCAGTCCACATTGAGGTGGGGCTGGCCACTTGAACTAACTCAGTCTGGAAACTCCCGCCATAGACATCCAGAGCTTTATCTCATGGGTGATGCTGGATACTGTCAAGCTGATACCATTAACCGCCACACTGTCTTCTGTCCCTCTGTCAGGAGAGAATGTGCCTGAGACTGAGCGTCTGGCTGGGGAGGATTCAACTCTGGGAGCTGAGCTCTGCGAGGAGACGCCAGTGAATGACAATTCATCCATTGTGGTCCGCATTGCACCTGAGGAAAGGCAGAAATATGAGGAAGAGATCCGACGCCTCTACAAACAGCTTGATGACAAGGTGAAGGCAGCGGGGTGGGTGCCGAAGGCTAAGAGGTGAGGTGACAAAAACTAGCTTGTGGCTGGCAAGGTGGCTCAGTGGCAGGAACAGGTGCTCGCTGCCAAGTCCGATGACCTGAATTGCATCTCCAGGGACTCACGTGGTGGAAGCAGAGAACTGACTCCTGTAACTTGTCCTCTGGCCTCCACATGAGCACTGCGCACACACCACACAAACACATGCACACTAGTTTTTTTTTTAACTTGCCTTGTATCGCCATTACGGTGTGGGAATAAGTTTTAAAAACAGAAGAAAACAGAAGGGACTGGTCAACTGCCATCTAGAGATGACACCGTTAAGATTTTACTGTTCTCTGTGCAATTGTGCAACTGAGGTGTACAGGAGAGGAAGTTTGCATCTTATTTTGCATTTTTATTTAATTCTCCAGCCTCAGCCTCCTAGGTGACGGCGTTACAAGTGTGGCCACCCTGACTGACTCTGGCTTTTCAGTTAGCATTACAACTGGTTTTAACAATTTTTCATAAAATATATCTGTGTCGGGTTAAGGGGATAGCCTGGCGTACGCAAAACCCCTAGGTTCAGTCCCCAGCACATGTCACGTAGGCACGGTGGCACAGGTCTGTAATCCAGCAAGGTCATCCTCAGCTGTGTAGGACATTTGAGGTCAGCCTGGAAACTGTTTGGAAAAACAAACAAGCAAAGGTTTCTTTTAAATAGATGTCTGAGAATCCATTTATCAAAATGTATTTAGTTGTTATGAATAAACATTTGCTTTTGAGGCTGGAGAGATGGCTCAGTAGTTAAGGCCACTGGATGCTCTTCCAGAGGACCTGGGTTCAATTCTCAGCACCCACATGGCAGCTCACGACCATCTGTGACTCATGTTTTAGGAGATCTGATGTCTTCTACTGGCTCTGCAGGCACCTGGCGTACATACATGTGGTACACACACATACAGGCAGACAAGAATCTATATAATCTCTATACATATAATAATAAAAATAATCATTTAAAAAGTAAACACTATACACACATGTATACATACATATCATATAGAGATATGTATGTGTGTAAATATATGTAGACAGAGTTTGGTATTGAAGCAGGTGTGGTATCCCTGCTTTAAAATCCCAGCACCTACAAGGCTGAGGCAAGAAGCCTGAGAATTTGAGGCCAAACTGGAATACATAGTTCTAGGCTAGCCTGGGCTACATGGTAAGACCCCCATCTCAAAATTCATATTCACTGAGATCCTGGTCAAGGAGGCACATGGCTATAATCTCAACACTTCTTATGTTGAGACAGGAGGATCAGAGTCAAGGCCATTTGCAGCTACATAGACATGCAGAATTCAAGACCAGACCAGCCTTAGGTACAGGAGACCCTCTCTCAAAAAGTGCCCCCAATTTTTAATTTGATTTTTTTTTAATGATTTGGCTAGACAGGAGTGCTAATGTGAGTTCTAGCCTAAAGGGTATGGACGTGTAGTCTTTGCTGTGGACTGCCAAGGCAGTCCCAGAGGAGTTTAAAAGTGACGTACCACAGCCCCAGAAATAAGCTGGGGACAAGGCTTCCTTTTGATAGGTGAACTTTCCAGCTCATAGCAACTCTCCAGTTTTCCCAGGATCTTCCTCTGGTCCTAGCCCCTTACCACTCCTCTTGCCTTGGACAGGATGATGAGATTAACCAGCAGAGCCAGCTCATCGAGAAGCTGAAGCAGCAGATGCTGGACCAGGAAGAGGTAAGGGTGAGAATCCTGATGAAGGGCTTTGTCTTGGCTTCATCCCTGCAAATTAAAAAAGGCTCCTTTAACACAGGGTAGGAAGGGCTGAGGGTGTGGAAGCCCAGTTGGTGGAGTGTGGATATAGCGTTCATGAAGCCCTGTGTGTGTTTGAGCCCCAGCACAGCAGAAACCAGATGTGGTAGCACCTGAAATCCAGTGCACACACCTATAATCAGGATAGAAGTTCAAGGTCATTCTTGGCTACAAAGACTTGGATACATGAAATGTTATCCCAAAAAAAGTGCCTGGAAGAATGAACTACTTACTAGCTAGTGACCCATGAAAATCACTGCAGTCTGGGAACTTCACTTGGAGGTTGAGTCAGGAAGATCAGCATTCAAGGCTAACCCAGGCATAGTAGTGCATACCTGTGGTCCCAGCACTTGGGAGGCAGAGGCAGGCAGATCTCTGAGTTTGAGTCCAGCCTGGTCTATGTAGTGAGTTTCAGGATAGACAGAGCAATATGGAGAAACTCTGTCTCAAAAACAAATAATCTAACTAAAAAGAGTTCAAGTCTATTTGTAACTGCATAGTGACCAGCCAGGTTGTTCTTAAAGTCCTGGTGATGTCTAGTTGCCTATCCATTCTGACTAGTAAAGCCTGATGCTCATGTCCCCTTGAATTACTTGGAGCATGTGCCAGGGGGATGTTGGAGCTTACCTAGGGGCCCAAGAAGTGATCACTGACAGAGTGCGATCTCCAATGCCTTGCCTCTTCCTTGAAGCTGCTGGTGTCCACTCGGGGAGACAACGAAAAGGTCCAGCGAGAGCTGAGCCACCTGCAGTCAGAAAACGATGCTGCCAAGGATGAGGTGAAGGAGGTGCTGCAGGCTTTGGAGGAGCTGGCAGTCAATTACGACCAGAAATCCCAGGAGGTGGAGGAGAAAAGCCAGCAGAACCAGCTGCTGGTGGATGAGCTGTCCCAGAAGGTGGTAAGTAGCCCGAGTGGCCCCTGAGGGCGCTCTAACCTCAGAACACCTCTGCTTCCTGCCCTGGCTGTTTGGTGCTGCTCCTGCACCCTCCCCTGCAATTTGCCCTTCTCTCTTCCAGAGGTTTCTGCAGGGTCTGTATTCTCTCCATAGAAACCCTCAGAGTCTTACATGATATGAGAGAGAAGCTCTGTTCAAGCTGGGAAGGGGAGGAGGAGAATGGTAATAGTAATGACCTTAGTGGCCTCTATGACCTCTAGGCCACCATGCTGTCCCTGGAGTCTGAGCTACAGAGGCTCCAGGAGGTCAGTGGACACCAGCGAAAGCGGATCGCTGAGGTACTGAATGGGCTGATGAAGGACCTGAGTGAGTTCAGTGTCATCGTGGGCAACGGCGAGATTAAGCTGGTGAGTCAGGGAGAGACAGCAGCGTTGTTCAGGGCACTGGAGAGAGAGGCGTGGTGGGAGACACCTCATCCTTTTGGGATACTGAGAAAGGCAGGCCAAAGAGCCAAGAAACATCCTTTCCAAGTGCCGGGTGTGCTACCACACATCTGGAATTACAGCATTTGGGAGATCAAGGTAGGATAAATGAGAATTCTAGACCAGCCTGGGCAGGCAAGATTCATTTTTTTTTTAAGTTAACAAAGAAAAAGGGACCATGCCTCAGATTAGACACAAAAAGAGATTTGTAGGAACAACTGAGAAGACACATTTTAAAGAGTTCACATACAGAGACCACAGAGAGAGAGATTCCTTTTGCAAGATTTAGAGGTGACACTGGATGGGAATGACCTCTGTGTATAAGAAAATGACCAGCTGGAGGCGGGGTGGTGGTGCAACATGCTTTTAATCCCAGCACTCGGGAGGCAGAGGCAGGCAGATCTCTGTGAGTTCGAGACCAGTCTGGTCTACAGAGTGAGTTCCAGTCAGGGCTACACATAGAAAACCTGTCTCAAAAAGTAAACAATTCCCCCCCCCCCCCCCCCCCCCCCCCCCGCCAGCAAAATCAAAAAGGAGGAGGGGGAGGGAGAGGAGGGGGGGGAGAGGAGGGGGGGGAGAGGAGGGGGAGGGAGAGGAGGGGGAGGGAGAGGAGGGGGAGAGAGAGGAGTGGGAGGGAGAGGAGGGGGAGGGAGAGGAGGGGGGGGAGAGGAAAGAAAAACTACTGGAGTTATCAGGCAGAGCTAGTTTATTTACAAAAGAAACTCCAGGCGGGACTGGGGCGTTCAGCTGTAATCCCAGTCCTGGAAAGGCTGAGACAGCATTTAGGACCAGAGGCCTGAGACTTTAGAACAGTGTAGCAAACAAAAAAGGCTTATTGGTTTTTAAGGGGAGGATTATCAGAATGTCAGCAGAGGCTTTGAAGTGAAATGTTAGTTGATAGGAGCCATATCTTGTTAGGATCATAATCACGATGGAGCACCAGGACCAAGAGCAGCCCGGGGAAGAGAGGGTATATTTGTCTTAATAACCCAAGTCACAGTCCACTGAGGGAAGCCAAGGCAGGAACACAAACCCGGAGGCCAGAGCCTGTGCAGAGGCCATGGAGAAGTACTGCTCTGTGGGATTGCTCAGCCTGCTTTTTAGAGGATCCACAACCACCAGCCAGGAGGAAGGGACCCTCTCACAGTGGACGGTGCCCTCCCCTATCAATCACTAATTAAGAAAATGTCTTGCAGGCTTGTCTACAGCCAATTGTATGGAAGCATTTTCTTAGTCAAGCTTCCCTCTTCTCAGAGGGCTGTAGCTTGTGTGGAGTTGAGGTATAACCAGCCAGTACAAGCTGCTAAAAGGTGTTCAGGGATTTCTGGCTTCCTTGAGTACCCGTGATGCGGTGTGGTTCGGGTGGAGGGTGAAGGATGTAGGTATATGTTTTCTCTGTTCACCCTCAGCCAGTGGAGATCAGTGGGGCCATCGAAGAAGAATTCACGGTGGCCCGACTCTACATCAGCAAAATCAAATCAGAGGTTAAGTCTGTGGTTAAGCGGTGTCGGCAGCTGGAGAACCTCCAGGTGGAATGTCACCGCAAGATGGAGGTGACTGGTAGGGAGCTGTCATCTTGCCAGCTGCTCATCTCACAGGTGGGTGTCTGAGGATGTGAGAAAGGCTGTTCTGTGGTTATAAAAAAAACTCCTGGCAGGGTGGTGGTGACGTACGGCTGGTGGATCTCTGAGTTTGAGGCCAGCCTGGACAGGCCAGCCTGTTCCAGGACAGACAGAGCTATGCAGAGAAACCCTGTCCGGAAAATCCAAAAACCAAACCAAAACAAAACTTCAGACACCCACCTTTATGTCAGTGTCTTGTGTCAATGGAGATCCCAGACTGAAGAATTGGGGTGATAGCAGGGAGCATCCAAGCCAAAGGCAGGGGAGGGGTGTGGGGAGTATGACCTTTTACCTGGTTGTCCATAGGAATGGCCCTGGCCTTGTATCCTTATAGAAAGTACAGCAAGAGGGGCTAGTTTCTGTTTACAGTGTAAGATCTTTGCCTCTGTGTCTCCTTTATGTCATCGACCAGCATGAGGCCAAGATCCGTTCGCTCACAGAATACATGCAGACTGTGGAGCTCAAGAAACGACATCTGGAAGAATCCTATGACTCCCTGAGCGATGAACTAGCAAAGCTTCAGGCGCAGGGTGAGGTCTTCCTAGGTCTGTCCAGCCACCCTTGGACCTGAAGTCCCAGATGGACTGGAAAGGAAAGCCACACACGTCAGAAGAAATGACACGCGGTAGCCTCTCACATCAGCTTGCGTCCCCAGTGTCAGCTCATACACTACTTAACATGTAGCCTGGCTTTGCATCTAGCTCATTTAAAATGAACCATAGACCGACCCCCATTGTTCTCTGTCCTTAATGAGTCACATTGGACAGTCCCAACTCAGAACATCCCTAGGCACCCATCCTCGGCGGCCCGGAGCTCTGGTGTCATGGAAGTTGCCTTCCTCTCTTTCATTTAGAAACTGTGCATGAAGTGGCCTTGAAAGACAAGGAACCAGACGCACAAGATGCAGAGGAAGTGAAGGTGAGTTGGGAAGCTGTGAGGATGCTGTGCTGACTGTCAGCCTGGGAGTCTGGCTTTGAGCATACGGTTGGGTTGTTCGCAGAAGGCCCTGGAACTGCAGATGGAGAATCACCGTGAGGCCCATCACCGGCAGCTGGCCCGACTCCGAGACGAGATCAATGAGAAGCAAAGGACCATTGATGAGCTTAATGAGTAAGGGTCCCAGAGGGTGGCTCTAGCATCTCCTCCAGACCTCTCATCTTGCTGTGGTCGCTCCAATGATCCTTTTGGACCTTTAATGTCCAAGGTCATCCTCAACAATGACACACGTTCAAGCCCAACTTCGAGACACAATAAGGTCTAGAGAGATGGCTCAGTGGTTAAGAGCACTGGCTGCTCTTCCAGAGGACCTGGGTTTGATCCTCAGCACCCATATAGTGGCCCACAGCCACTTGTAATTCCAGCCCCAAGGGATCCCACATCATCTTCTGGCCAACTCAGGTACCAGACATACATGTATCACAAAGACATACAGGCAGTCAAAACACCCATACATATAAAATATCAATGAAAAGAAAAGACACAAGTTAGGATTAGCCCTGTCCTTGAGGCTTTTATAATTGGAGCACTCAGGGTCCCATGCTATCAAGAAAAAGGTAACCCAGTGTTTATCCCTGATACATCGGTCTTCCTGGATCACCTTCTTAGAAAAAGATTGATATGTGAGGGTTTCTCCCTCTGGGGTCTCCTTATGTCTACGACGCCCCCACCCTCCCTAGCCTGAACCAGAAGCTGCAGTTGGAGCTGGAGAAGCTGCAGGCTGATTATGAGAGGCTGAAAAATGAGGAGCATGACAAGAGCCACAAACTCCAGGAGCTGACGTGAGTGACACGCGACACAGCCTGAAGGGGTGGGGAGAAAGGGAAGGGGACCAGCAGGAAGAACTGCCCGGCTGGGCATGGCGGTCCACGCCTTTGATCCCAGCACTGAGCAGAGGCAGGCGGATCTCTGGGAGTTAGTTCCAGGCCAGCCTGGTCTACAGAGTGAGGTCCAGGACAGTCTAAGCTGTTAAGGATGAAAATCAGGTTTTTCAAGCAGTACAGATGGTATGGTCTCAAGAAACTTTGCATGTTGCTATGTTATATGGTAAGGATGGACACCTGGCTGTTTTATCTGTAAATAGTAGAATCACGGCCTTTCATAACATTTCCCCTTAGCTCTCTCTTAAGGGTTCCTTTCTGATTATTGCATTGCAAACACGAGTAACTTGTATTCTAAACAATGGTAAAAGTAAAATTAAAGGGAACGGCTGGGGAACATCCTCGGGGGTCTTCCTGTCCATCTTCCTGTCTGTCTTCCTGTCCGTCTTCCTGTCTGTCTTCCTGTCCATCTTCCTGTCTGTCTTTATTTCTCATGCTACAGATTTCTGTACGAGCGACATGAACAGTCCAGGCAGGATCTCAAGGGGCTGGAGGAGACAGTTGTGAGTGGTTTCCTTCTCTGTCAAATTAGTGGGGGGGGGGGTCCCCATCCTCAGTTCTTCCTAGTCTGTTTGTCCTACCCTCTCACTGTAAGTCTGTGTCTTAGTTGGGATATGTTGATCTAGGATGACAGACTCCTTTGACTTTGTAGACTGAAGGTTTCAATGATCGTGGAGGGAAGGGGAGACCTGGTATCTAGCCACACCCCAATTTTGAATTGTTCTTTGCAGGCCCGGGAACTCCAGACCCTCCACAACCTTCGCAAGCTGTTCGTTCAAGACGTCACGACTCGAGTCAAGAAAGTGAGTGCCGTCCTCTAATCTCGCCTAAGCCTGTACCACCCCCTCACCCCCCTCCTCCACCCTCCACCCCCCCCCCCACTTCCAACCCCATCCCTGTTCCAGGGTTCTCCAGCCCTGGGACAACCTGTGTTTGTTCCCTTCCAATCCAATCAGAGTGCAGAAATGGAACCCGAGGACAGTGGGGGGATTCACTCCCAGAAACAGAAGATCTCCTTTCTTGAGAACAACCTGGAACAGCTTACAAAGGTTCACAAACAGGTAAGCGTCCAGAGGGCATGGAGAGAAAACCTGAGCCCAGGCCCCTGTGATACTCAGCTCCTGAAAGGCCCCGTGGATCCTGGAAGAGCTAGTTGCATGCAGTTCTTAGATTTCTCTTCCATTTCACTAATTCCCTTTTGGTATCTTTTTTTTTAAAAAAAAAAAAAAAAAAAAATATTTATTATGTATACAGTGTTCTACCTGCAGGCCAGAAGAGGGCGCCAGATCTCATTACAGATAGTTGTGAGCTACCATGTGGAATTGAACTCAGGACCTTGGAAAGAGCAGCCAGTGCTCTTAACCTCTGAGCCATTTCTCAAGACCCCTTTTTGGTATCTTATCTAGACCCATATGCTCACTGATCTTTGCTCTGTACCTGTTCTCTCTTCTTAAAACTTTCAACCTATCTTTGCTTAAAGTGGAAGTCCCCAGCCCTACCTCAGAGGAAGAGGTTGAAGTGAAGGGAAGATGTAGAGGCACAAGGGGCTATAACTACAGAGGAGGGCTGTGAGGTCGCTCAGTGGCAGAGTGCTCCCTAGCCTGCGCAAGGGCCTGGGGGGCAATCTCTAGCACTAGGGTGATGTTGGGGGTGGGGTATAATAGTACCAGACTTCAGATACGGATATAAGAAAAACAAGGGAATTGGGCTTTTTCTTAGCAAAGCAAAAAACAAAACAACTCCATTTGTCTACCTGGGGCAGATGTGCATGATATGATGTTCTTCACATGACCCAACCAGGCCCTAGTGGAGGCCAGTCAGAACTCCAGCATTGAGTTGCTGCCTCTCTGTCCCTCTCTTGCTGCTTCTCTGTAGTCTGAAGTTTCTAGCCCATCTGCATTTCTTCCTGGGAGGCTCCTGCAGTCCCACAGCTGCTTAGCCCCACATAGTCACACAAAGGTTTTGTCTTTGTTTGTCTTATGGCTTAGGCTCATTATCAGCTAGCTCTTAAAAAACTTAACCCATTTCTATTAATCTATGTCTTGCCACATGGCTAGTGGCTTTACCTGTGTTCTGTTACATCTTGTTCTCTTGGGAGGCAGCTCACAGGGTCTCTGTGTGACTCTGCCCTCCTTCCCAGTATCTATGCTTGAAATTCCCGCCTGCTTCTAAGATGCTTTCCTTTATTATCCAATGGTAACTCACAGCGTACAGAAAGACAACCTATATCACTGGTCTGTAGATGGAAGACTGGGTCTCAAAGGTATGGGCTGCCTGGGTGAAAGAGTCATCCAGAGGAATAAAGACAGAAATGTTTGGTGTGTCCACAGCGGAAATGTCATCTGTGTCAAGGAAACAGTCTGGCTCTTTAACTGATTCATAAATAAGCCCCGACCTAAATTCCATTTCCTCTCTCTTAAATCCACCTTTAGATTCTGTCTGGACTCATTCTCACTAGCCCAAGCTCACCTTCTCCTCCCAGCCTGATGCCCGGGCCATAAAGACTTTTGAAAATTTATCAAACCCGACTCAGTCACCAGCCTGCTGGGTTTGTGTTCTTTGATGGCTTATCTATTATCTTTCTTCCTTCTCTTGTGAAATGGTATAGCATCTTCATTAAAAAGTTGAAAGACAGGAATTAAAAAAAAGGCAGGCTGGGGGTGTAGCCTCGTTGAAAGTTCTTGTTGAATTTGCATAAAGCCCAACATATCAAACTGGGGCGGTCGTGGTGGCTCAGGCCTGTGATCCCAGCACTTGAGAAGCTAGAGTCTCAGGACAGCCAAGGCTATATAGTCAGTTCTAGGCCAGCCTGGACTACAATGTATGACCCTCTCTTTTCATTCATTCATTCATTCATTCATTCATTCATTCTTCCCTCCCTCTCTTTTGCTTTCTTTTTCCTTCCTCCGAGCCCCAAATTCCAGCAGTTGCTCCCCTAAAAGTCAACAGGATAAGCATGATGTCCCTACTCAGCAGCACAAGTCTGTGAAGGAAGCAGAGTTGTTGAAAATCCAGCGTTGCCCCGGTTAACCTAAACTAGCAGTACAGCGAATCCGATGCTCCCTAAATGTCTGAAGCTGAGCAGAGGTTCCAGCCCTGTCCCCTTTCCCCACTGCTATGCCGATCAGCCTGACCGTCCCCAGCCTCCCTAGCTCCTGACCCCCAAGGTCTTACACCTTAGTAATCTCAAGTGCTTCCATCATGGACCCTGCCAAAGATCCGCAGGCCTTTCCTGGTTGCTGAGTGGTTGCTATCACATTCTATCTTAATTTAAACGGGGTTGGGGAGGGTGGCGGGGGAGCTCCTTGGATGAGAAGGTAATGAGCACAGATGTTTGTGTGGATCTGATCGCGAACATCTTCATTCCTTCCTGGGAGGCTCCGGGTTCCAGCTAGTGCTGGTACTTCTCAGCATGTCTGCCTGCTGACTGTCATGTGCTCACACACCAGTCATTTCATCCGCACTGGGGCCCTGGAGCTGTTGGTGTGGTGGAGGGTGGAACCTGATACAGCAGGCTATAAAGGAGGTTCAGCTGCTTAGAAAATGATGCAGGGAACCTGAAGGAGCCGGATAGAACTGCGTATTACCTAAAGGGAAGAAGGTCTCTCAAGGAAATGATGTAGCCCTGATTTCCTTTCATCTTTCTCTCTCTTACCCCCTCCCACTCCCCACCCACCCACCCCCACACTGCACCAACCGACTCTGTTTTGGGTCCCTGGCTTTTCTTTCCGCTTCTGCTTGGCGCACTTGGCAGCTGGTCCGAGACAATGCAGATCTGCGTTGTGAGCTTCCTAAACTGGAAAAACGACTTAGGGCTACGGCTGAGAGAGTTAAGGCCCTGGAGGGTGCACTGAAGGAGGCCAAGGAGGGCGCCATGAAGGACAAGCGCAGGTACCAGCAGGAAGTGGACCGTATCAAGGAGGCCGTGCGGTACAAGAGCTCTGGCAAGCGGGGCCATTCTGCCCAGATTGGTGAGTGGATGTCAGTAGGCGCAAATCCAGACAGTTTCTCAGTGCTAGACAACTCAGTGCTTGCTTCTAGGTCTAGCCCTTCCCGCTAAAAGATGATGAGGTCATCTTGTTGGGATCTTAGGGACCAGGGGAAACTCAGGGCAACCAGCAGCCTTTCTAACAGTTGCTTCTCTTCCATAGCTAAGCCTGTGAGGCCTGGCCACTACCCAGCCTCCTCACCCACCAACCCTTATGGCACCCGGAGCCCAGAATGTATCAGTTACACCAACAACCTCTTCCAGAACTACCAGAACCTGCATCTGCAGGCCGCACCTAGTTCCACCTCAGATATGTAGTGAGTGACCCATGGGTGTGGCTGGAGTTCTGACCCAAGAGGGCGGTACCAGCTCTTGGCTTATTCAGATTTAATCTCCCCCCCCCCCCCATATCATATGGCTTTTAACTCTTTTCATGGCTTTCTGCATGTGATTAGGAGATCAGTACTCTCTAGATTGTGGGTTTCTTTCCCAGGGATGGACAGGCTGAGTGGCAGGGAGGCGTGTGGGCGTGGTGGTCCTCAGAATGGTTAGAACAGAGGCCGTTTCTCTATTCTGTCCCTTCCAGCTTTGCTAACTCCTGTGCCAGCAATGGAGCCACATCTGGTGGATCCTTAGCTTCCTACCAGAAGGCCAACATGGACAATGGTGAGTGAGACAAAGATATAGCCTATGGGATCCCCCTGGGGAGGGGGGCAAATTGAGAGTTGTTCATGGCAGACACTAACAGAAACTTTCTCCTGCACCAGGGCGGTAAATAAAAAGTTAATGTCAGGGGCGGAGCTTAGTGGCAAAGCCCTTGCTTAGTGTGGTTGCTGCCCTGCATTTCATTCCTGGTTCAGGAGAGGGAAGGTGTGGGGGGGGGGGCATCCGTATGAGCCCACGGTCCGAGCCTTAGCCCTATGTAGGTGCTCAGCCTGAACTGGGCTGGCCTGGAACTCAGAAATCTGCGTGCCTCTGCCTCTGAATGCTAGGGTTAAAAGTGTGTCCAACACCTCCATCCCCACTGGTACAGCTTTGGGTAGCTGAGGGTAGAGTGCCTGGTTTACCCATTTCTTAGAGGCCTTAGGGTGGGAAGGTTTGTGAAGGTTTGCTCTTGACATCATACATTTCTAACGGCGTGTTCTCAATGGTGGTCTCTCCAGGAAATGCCACAGATATCAACGATAACAGGTACCTGGGGTTCTTTTGGTGGGACCAGAAAAAAATGAATAACTTTTCTCCACCTGGACCTCCCTGGAGCTTTGTGGGGAGGGAGGAGGCGCTGAGGCTCACTGTGGTCATGTCAACCCCTGGTCTGGGAGCCTCCTTATTCCAGTTATAATACCTGGGGCAGAATACCATGGGGACTGGACATTTTCTCTCCACTTTTGGGAACTTTCTGACCTAGGTCAAGGCCTTAGTTTTCCAAGAAGCATGCATATCAACCCCCCCCCTTTGTTATCTCACAGGCAGGCTAGCTGACAGGCAGAATGCTGACCCTAGCAGGAGTTAGCTGACTGTCTTATGCCTCTTCCTCAGGAGTGATCTGCCATGTGGCTACGAGGTTGAGGACCAGACCAAGCTTTTTCCTCTTCACCAAGAGACGGCGGCCAGCTAACTCTCATGCCTGGTTATATATCTGCACTTTCAGGTAGCTGCAGGAAACTTCCCTCTCTGGCCCTGGTTTTTTCCTACCTGGCCATGGCCTCTTTTCCTGTAGCTTTTCTTTTTATATTAGTGTGTGTGTGTGTGTGTGTGTGTGTGTGTGTGTGTGTGTGCATAGAGGTTGGTATGGTGTTTTCCTCCATTACAATGCATCTTATTTTTTGAGACAAAGCCTCTCTCTGAAACTGGAACTTGCTGTTTTGACTAGGCTGGCTGGCCACTCACCCTGCTCCCTCATCTCCCCCCCCCCCCCCAATCTGCCGGTTTCTCTCCCTTAGTGCTGGCTTTCATTTGTGTGCTGGGAGGTGAACGTAGGCCTCACGCCTGTGCAAAAGCACTTTGTGACTTAACCATCTCTTCACCACCACCACCCCTTCATATTTTTTTAAACCATCTCAAAACCTTTCAATTCCTGCTTTGCTGGGTATGGTGGCACACAGCTATAATCCCAGCACTCGGAGGCAGAAGGATCATGAGTTCAGAGGAATCCCTGTATCAAAAAACTAAGCCAAAACAAAAATCCACTTACTAAGAACCCCAAATCAGGTATCAACTCTTGTTTTCTCTTATGGAGGCTATATCCAACCATCCAACCCTGACCCTCCCATCCACTCTGATGCCGGTGACCTTTGCAGTACTGATTTCCACCACTAGGGGCTCACTGTCACACAATATTTTTTAAAAATGGAAAGGCTGCTGCTGAACAGCCACACAGGGAACAGTCCTTAGATAACAGGAGAGGAGAGCTTGAGAGAACATCGCATCCCGCCCTACCTCCACTGTAAAAATAATCTTGGATCTATGGAGATGTTTTGAGCTAAGGGGCCTCATGTAAAGGTGATGGTGTCAGCAGTATTCTTGTCTACTGCTCCTAGATCTGCATACGGGCACCAAAGACAGTAAGGCTGCCTCTAGCCGGTGATAGCAATTCTCTACCGTTCACTGAAGGTGAACACCGGCTGCCTCCCATCCCCAATCCCTCCATCTTGCCACGTCCTTTGATGCATCTGAACCCTCCCCAAGTCCCTCATCCCTCGCCCCCCACCTGGTATCACCAGGCTCTTGCCATGGTTTCTAAAGAAACCATGCCCCCAGATGGACAGTGGGATCTGTTTTGTTGTCTGCGTTAGATCCTCGGTTGACTAAGATCAAATGGCCAGTCTCTTGCTGGGCTGCACTAGGCTCCCTCTCGGGCTTTTCCAGGAAGGAAAGCACGGGAGATAACTGGAAAGGGGGAAAGGAAGGATTCTGGGAGAACTGAGGGTAGAGAATCAAGGGGTTGGGCTGTCTGGGGGTGGGTGCGGGGTTGGCTTGTCAGAGTTAAAGGAACAGAACTATAAACCAAAGCGTTTGCCCGTACCATCTGTTCCTACACAGAGCCTGGGCTCCAGCTGGCTCCTCATGGCTTCTTTCTCTTTCTTCCCCAGTTTCTAAGAGGGACTGAGACCTCTTCTCTCAGCATGCTGCAAACCTGTGGTCTCTGATACTAGCTCCCTCCCCAGCCCGTGTTGTTGGACTGTCTGATGTCTCCCTTTACTCCATATCTCTTTGTAACTCTGTATCTATATACGAGAAGCTGCTGCTGCTGCTGCTGCGTCTCTCTCCTCTCTGTCATACTCTCTGAGTATCTGGTGATGTATTTAGCAGTTTTTAAGCATAGTCTCCCCTCCTCATTTGGCATTAGAGAGGAGGGGAATGTTTTCTTCTTTCCTCCATATACTCGTCTCTTACACTGAGTGATGTTAGTTCACTGAGTAGAGGTCACGAGATGATAAAGGAAAAATGGGAGCTAGGAGGCTTCCATCCTTCTTCTCATGTACATGCACGCGTGCGCACATGCTTGCGCACACACATACACACACACACACACACACACACACACACACACACACAGTGTACATACAAAGCCTTAAGCAGAAGAATGTCTTAGCATCTATGAAAAGAGAGAAACAAACCCCCCTCCTTATACAGAGCACAGAGGAGGACCCAGCAAAAAGGTTGCTGAATTATCCCCCTCCCCATATACCCTTCACCTGAGCCAGGAGATTGTGGGAGCTTATTTACATCTTATGAAGTCTACCTTTTGCTCTCTGCCTCCACAGTCTGAGAGCATGGATTGTTCAAGAGACTACTTCCCTTTCTGGCCCAAGCCTCTTTTGATACTTTCTACTTCAGTTATCACAACCAGAACTTAGAGTTGACTTTAAAAATATATATATTCTGAAAAGTTGAGAAGGTAGACCTTGGAGAAACGGTTGCTTGTTTGTCTGTGCCAATAGTTATAAGCAAGCGGAGTTAGAACAGTGGCTCCCCTGGGTCCGGGGAGTGAACAGGCGGGGGACCATGTGCTTTTCTATCACAGCACCCTCAGGTTGAACTCACTCTTTCTCCCGTTTGGGCTACACGTGCTTCCCACCTCTGACTCTGGTTTGAAGCTTCCAGTTCATTGGCATAATGGCTGTTTCTAGATGCCTTCCCTTCAAGCTGGAGTGTGGCTTCTTCCCGGGATACCTTCTTCCCTGCATAGGGCTCCTTCTGTAACCTCCATCTAGTACCAAGTACACTTTAAAGACAGGGCAGGGACATAAGGTACAGTACAGTAGCAGACTGCTTCCCTAGCACATGATCCCCGGCACCTCAAAAGCAAACTCTGGGTAAGGTGGCTTACATTTGTGAATGTTGTTCTCAGGAAGCCGAGGTAGGAAAATCCCTAAATTTGACACTAGCCTGGACTCTACAGTCAGTTCCAGGATAGTATGAGCTATGTTGAAAAACCCTGTCTCAAAACAAAAAAGAAAATGACAGACTTTTCAGAGGTGACTGAGGCAGAGGGCTTGAACCTAGTACTTTCTCTGTTGCCGTTTTCAGCTCAAGTCCCCTCCTCTCCAGCAGTCTAGAGGACTTTGCTTTAGTTCAGATGGTCCTTTCCTCCCATCTGCTAAGGCAGTTTTTCTGGATAACTGCAGAAGGAAGGTCACTATCCAGCCTAAGCCAAGAAATACAGCTGAGCATCCAGATGCCCAGCCTTACCCAGGATGGGAGAGCAGGACTCTGCAACAGCAAGGCAGCCCGTCCTCCAGCTTCCAGGGCTAGAAGGAAAACTGGGGGTGACAGCCAGTACACATGGGCTGTGGCTCCTTCGAGGAAAAGTTTCTGCTTTTTACCTATTAAGAATGCTAGAGATGGAAACAGTTTTGGCGTGGTGTGGGAGAAATCCAAAGCAGCAATTTTCAAATACTTTTAAAAATAAATCTTATGTAGGAAGACATAAAAAGCAACATAGGGCTTTGATGGTGGCTCAGTGGAACCATACTTGCCTGTGATACTTAGTGTGACAAGGGCTAAGGGTCTCATCTATCTCTGGAACTGTAAAAACCAAGGAACAACCAAAATGGTCAATTATTCAGACCCGGGAAGTTTCTATTATCTTTCATTTCACACTTTTTTTTTTCTCCCAGTGGAAAATGCTTAATTAGTTGAAGGGCCCTGAAACAATCCTAAGAGTTCGAAAATCACTTATTTGCAAGAGGGGATCCAATATGGTTTCCCTACCTTAAAACCACAACTCAAAAGAAAGAACAGCATATGAGCCACTGTCTCAGACCCGGTGGGTGAAGGCTGCGGTTTGATGCTAGCAGGACACCTGAGCATCTGAGGGACTGTATGAAAGTTTACTACCAGATGAGCCTTTCAAAATACAAGGAACTGTGAGGGCACATGGCAGAGCAGATGAAGTTGGGGGGTGATACATCCTTCTCTTCAGCACGATGTAAGGGAATATGCCACTTGCTTATGTTAGCAAGAAACACCCACTACGCCAGAAGCTTCTCACTACACTCTCCCTCCCTCCTTACATTCACTATGTCCCCTTCAGAGAGCCAGGTCACCAGGAGGGCCACCTGGCCTGCCCACTCACATCTGCCAAAATGTTGCATGCCAGTGTGGAAGACAGACCAAACCGCACAGATCCCAGTGTGTATTTACTTGGTTTACACAGATACCTTTAAAATAAAATAAATCCAATGATGACTATCTTGTTGCTTTTTATTTATATTTTAAAAAGGGGGTTTTGTTTGTTTGTATGTATGTTTATAAGCATTTTGCAAGCATACATGTATGTACACCATGTGAGTACCTGGTGCCCTCAGGAGGCTGGAACCGGAGTTACAGATGGTTGTGAGCTGTGAGTGGTACTGAAAACTGAGTCCTGGTCCTCTATAAGAGCATCAAAAGCTCTTAGCCACTGGATCATCACGCTAACCCTATGTAGGGGTTTGAATGAGAAGGGCCTTATAGCCTCATATGTTTTCAATACTTGCTCTCCATTGGTGGAGCTGTTTGGGAAGGATTAGAGGTGTGGCCTTGTTGGAGGAGATGTGCCACTTAGAGGGCAGGCTTTAAGGTTCCAAAGATACACAGCATTCCCTTAGCTCTCTCTTCTTGTGGATCTGATGTAATCTCAGTTCTGCTTCATTCAGCACCATGCCTCACTGCTGCATTCCCTGACACCCATGGACTCTAACCCTCTGGGACGATACGGCCTAAATTAAATGATTCTTTTATAAGTTGCCTTGGTCATGGTGTTTCGTTTCAGCAATAAAAGCGTAGCTAAGACACTTTGTTTTTTACTTATTGAGACGGGTCTCATGTAGTCCAGTGGGCTCCAACTCACCTATGTTCAGAATTTGACCTTGATCCTGAACCTCCTTCCAAATGAGATGACAGCTGTGCGCCATTATTCCTCGCTGAAAATCTTCCTCCAACCTCCCTTTTTCCTTCAAATGTAGTACTTACTATAGACATTTTACACATATGTCCTTGCAGGCAATTATGTAGGTATCGGAATATGTAAATGCACAAATATTTATGCGTGCTTTTATACTTATAGATGTTTTTCTACATATTTCTAGAGTATGTGGACATTTTTCCCCTTGACAATATGTTGTGGAGATCTTTTCATGTCAATATATCTACTTAACTTGGTAAAAAGTATATAGATATGTGTCTATACTCTGGCTTATTCAACCATCCACCATTGTATATCTAGGTTGTCTATAAACTTTAACAAAACGTGTGTCCTGTTCCCTTCATGTTTTCACCGAGACCACCACAGTCCTTCAACAGTTCTCTCCCCCCCAGCATCTCTTTGCTGACAACAGCTCAGTTCTGCTGTTCCAAGATCAGCTAGTCATTCTCCCAACCACATTATTATCTCTGCTTCTCTCTCAAGGCGTCTACGCAGGGATAAATAGTACAGTCAGAATGTTGGGGCCACTGAAGATGTATCTGAGGAATCATCTGGCCTCTAGTGAACACCCCCCCCCCCCCCCGGCCTTCCAGAGCACCTGGCTTAGATCCCAAGTCTCCTGGGTCCTCTCTTCTTGAAGACAACTTTGCTCCTGATTTAAAGGGAAAATTAAAGGACTTGGTGCAAAATCCTCCATGGCATGACACTTACTGGGGAGACATGAACAATGTCTACTCACCCTAGATAGGGGACCAATGACAGACCCAAGTAGTTATCACTCATGTCTGATTGAACAAACCAATGTGTTTAATGGTGATACGGGAGTACAGGTGAGGTTTTACAGGAACAGAAATATCTCAGGGTTGACAGCCTCACCAAAAGCTTGCCTTAGCTCATGGATTCTCGAAGCAACATCTCAGGTCAGAGGCTATCTCTTTCAGGCATCTCACCTAGTCTGAGAGTGTCTCTTAGTGGTCCTTATTTCTTATATATACTTGGGGAGGGAGGGACCTGATGTCAGATGTCTTTCTATATGCTATAAATATCATTCATTAATAAAGAGACTGTTTAAGCCTATGACAAAACTTTTTTAAAAAGTAAAAAATCTAACCATAAAAAATTTTAAAAATCCAAACAACTGCCCAAAAAACAAAATATAAAAAATAAGTCACAAGCCATGTAACAAAACAATTAATAAAAACAAATTAAAATACAAAAACTAATATGCCTAAACCATAAGCCAAACAACATATAATATAAACGTCTATATGTTTCTGTGAGACTACAGGTCTACAAATTTAAATCACAAGCCAGACAAGCCAAAAACTTCATCAACAATTGGACCTAGTGTATCTGCTCAGTTTGGGGGACTTCCTGAGTCTACCTGTTTTCCCTCCCTTTAGAATGGGCATCCTGTCTGAAGGAGTTTCTTTTCCAGATGGAAGGTTTTACCTTGAGAGGACTGTAGACCACACATCTACATGCTGATATGTTCAGGTGCTATGTGGCTCTTTCCTCCAAATTCAGATATTATCACTTTGAGAGAAGAAGGAAAATAAATAATTTATTAGGTTCAGAAATCTGTAAAGAAAAGCCTGGTACTGGGGAGGAAGAGTCAGGCGGGTCTCTGTATGTTCAAGGTCAACCTGGTCTACAGATTGAGTTCCAGGACAGGCTGGGCTATGTAGAGAAACCCTGTCTCACAAAAAACAAACAGAAAACCATGGGAAAGTATAAGACTCAGGAATCTGGGAAAGCTACAAGAAATGGGGGAGGGGGAACAACAGGGGGACAGGACAGCCTGGAGTGGTGACCTATGCTCTTAATCCCAAATCCCAGCATATCTGAGTTTGAGGCCAGTTTGGTTTACAGAGGGAGTTCCAGGCTCCCAGGCAGGCAGTGGTGGAGCCAGGCCTTTAATCCCATAACTCCAGAGACAGAGGAGATCTTTCTGTGTTTCTGTGAGTTCAAGGCTAACTACCAAACAGTAGTAGCCCACACCTTTAATCTTAACCTGGATGTGAAACAACTGGATGAAGAAGGTATTTAAGGCAGGTGTAGGAAGACAGAGCAGGCAGTAGAAGCCATGAGGCGTAAGGCTGAGGAAGCTGGAAGACAGCTGGGTGAGATCTGATTGTGGTGTTTACCCTCTGATATTTCAGCCTTTCCCCGATATCTGACTCTGAGTTTCCTTTGTTATAACCAGAATTTGTACAACACAAAGAGAATTTCAGACCATCTAGGAACTACATGGTGAGACCCTGTTTTTTAAAAAAAGGGATGGGAGGGGGCATGTGAAAAGAAGAAGCAGATAAGGGGGAGTGTCTCTGTCAGGCAAATGTAGTAAGATCTGTGTGGATCTACAATTCCTGGGGCGTGGAGAGGGGGATGATCAGAAGCCCAAGTCAGTCTTTGCGAGTCTCCTGTCTAGAAGAATTTAAAGTTCTGAGTTTACCACAGGAAGACATCCGGAAGAAGTTAAGCTTGTCCTAGACTTGGGCAGAGGTCATTCCTGAGTGTATACTGCATGCATTTCCCAACAAATGATACATTCTAGCGGATGGAGACTTTGTTTAGCCTGGGGTCTAGTTAGCAGGCAGGTGTGGCTGTAGCCGTGGTGCGGTCAGAGCTGGGAAGCTAGGCATGGTGGCAGTCCTTAAGGATGAGGTCAGATGGCTGGGAGAGGATTATGGACCGTGGAGGGCTAGATGGAGATGTGTCCTCCATCCACACCACGATACACACCACTGCCATTTTGATGAAGGTATTTTCATGATATATTGGTCCTTGCTAACTGTTTAAAAGTATCTTCCTATGGTAGTGGGCTTTCAGAGATCTATCCCTCTTTAGAAAGGCTTCACTATGTCACGCTAACCCTGTGTGTAGCGCAGGTTTGGGAAAGGCATCTGGGAGAGTTAAAACAGCAATTAAAGAATGTAAAAAAATAAAGACAAAACTATCTTTCGTGGGTGGTGTCTTAGGGTTACTATGCTGTGATGAAACACCCTGAACTAAAGCAACTTGGGAGGGGAGGGGAGGGTCTATTTGGCTTACATATCCTGAATCACAGTCCATCGAAGGAAGCCCAGGTAATAAACTCAAACCTGGTTGGAGCCTGGAGGCAGGAACTGATACAGAGGCCATGGAGGGGTGCTGCTTACTGGCTTCCTCAGCCACAACTAGCAGGCTGAGGCACTAGATGGCACCACCTGAAATGAGCTGGGCCCTCTCCCATCGATCAGTAATTAGGAAAATGCCCTACAACTAGATAGTAATGAGGCATTTTCTCAATTGAGGGTCTCCTTAGATGATTCTAGCTTGTGTCAAAAAGGGATAAAACTGTCCAGTGCGGGTAGAGAAGGGCATTCCCAAAAGTAATATGTTATTAAATAATATCCCCAGAGATAGAAATGGGACACCTCCCTATAAACTGAGGCCCCCAACTTAAAGAGCTATTGCCTGTTGTTGGTTGCATGCCAGAAGTAGATGGTACAATCCTATTATTGAAGACACTGTGTGCTTTGGCCACAGGGAATAGGGAAATCCAGCCGGGATTGAGGGAGTTTACTCCCTGGCTGCTGGGTTTTATAGTTCAGAAAGGCACTGTGCATTCTCTGAGGGCATAATTCTTGCCAACAGCCCTGCTCAATTATAGATCCTGTGTTCTCTATTCCCAACATGCCAAGGAAGAAAAGCCCACTGGTGCAATAGCAGTATAACAGTTGTGGATGCACCTAAGTGCTTTCTTGTGGGAGGAGATTAAATGTTGGTACTGTTAGCTAAGCAAAGATCTGTGACTGGAGCTTTCAGCCTTCCTGGAGGAAAACATCCCCTTCCCTTAATGGCTATTGCAGAGTGATAATAGATAAGCTTTGAAAATAGGTTAACTGTTGATGTGGCACAAGTGGCCCAATACTCAGTTGTAAATGGGGGAGGGGAATTCACATATCCATACCAAGCCCTTTAAGACTCCAGTCAGAGAAAGAAATGGAGTACTATGTAACCATTATCTCTGGGGGGAGGAGGGGAGCTCACAAGATGGAAGTTCATGAAACTTACAGGACTCAGGAATAACAGCACAAGCTGCTGGGACTGTTCTATGAATCTTTAACAAGCACTGCAGAAGGGGAGGCTCGTCTGCCAAGTTGCCTGCAAGGTTGGCAAGGAGACAGCGATGTGGCCTTCACCAGTCTTCACCCCATGGGAATGGGCCTTTTGGTGACACAGTTTGCTTTGAGTAATTTATACTCCTGTAAGTAACTTTACACCCTGTTCCTTTGGTCTGTTGTTTGCATCTCTTAGAAAGTCACACAACAAGACATAATTCTTTCCTTTCTGACCAATGATTGTGTGTGTTTTGAGACAGGATCTTCTCAATATCCTTGGCTGTCCTGGAACTCACTATGTAGACCATGGTGGACTTGAATTCAAAGATATCCACCCAGCTTTGCTTACTGAGTGCTGGAATTGAAGGCATATGTTACCGCACGAGCAGCTGAGCTCACTGTCTTACAGTGCCTCTCCAGAAGCAAGCCATTTCCCACCTGTAATTTCTCTCTTCTAGGGACAGGGTGTCCAGCTGTAAGCCCTAAAACTCATGTCCTAAAACTCATGACTGTCATGTCCCGTCCCGTCCCCCTGAGATTAGTGGTTTCTGGCTTCCATCCTATTTTTTCACTCTGTTCATTCCTCAGAATATACTAATCCGGTTTTCCCCTGCTTAAATCATTTTTTTTCCCAAAGGCTAAAATTTACCAGTAAAACAGCTGTTTCTCAGCTCTGGTCACGCCTTACCAGACCATGTTCATCATTCTTAACCACTGATCAGATCTCTGGTCCCACTAGCCATTTTTTTTTCCTTTTTAGCTCAGACTGGCCTTGAGGTTGAGAGCCTCTTGCCTCTGCCCCCCCAAGCATTGGGATTTTAAGTGTCTACTACCATTCCTAGCCACATCAGCTACTTTTTTTTCCCTTTGATTTATTTATTGTATGTCTATGAGTATTTAGTCTGTATACATTAATGCCTGGTGCCTGAAGAAGTCAGAAGAAGCAATCAGATCCTGTGGGGAGCAGATGAAGTCCTGAGTAAATATGTATTATTGACATGGGCACAACCATGCCAAGGACTCCAATGCCTCAGGTTCCTGGAAATGGCAAACCCTTGCTTGGGTGATGCTCAAAAGAATGGCAAAGCCTTCCTTTGGTCTAAGCACAAGTGTTTACATATTATTGACCAATGTGTTTGAAAATTGTCAGTTGCCGTTTCTTCCTCCTGGGACTAGCTCACCTCTGCTCTTTCTGCTGTACATGTTTCTGAGTTACTCTCCCTCAGAGTGTGCACAGTGCACTTGATCCCAATTTTTCTTTTTTGTGCCTGTTCTTTAGGGTCTGAAATTTCTTCATTCCCACACCACCTCAGTCAGGTTTCCAGAACCACGCTGTGAAGGATAAGGCAGGATCCTTGCCAACTGGGGTTACAGACGGTTGTAAGCCCACTGTGTGGATGGTAGTTATTGAACCCAGGTTCTTTGGAAAAGCAGTCAGTGTTCTTAACTGCCAAGCCATCTCTCTAGCTGTGTTTTAACTTAAAAATCACATTTATTTATCGTGTATCCGTACATGCATGTGTGGATAGGCACATGTGTGGGGGTCAGAGGGCATCTTGTGGAAGTCATGTAGGCTCTGAGGGTGGAAGTTACATTGCCAGGCTTTGTAACAAATGCTGTTACCCACAGAAGCATGTGGATAGTCTTTTTGCACGCTATGAATTGGTGCTACCATTGGTTAATAAAGTAGTTTCTATGGCCTGTGGCAAGGCAGGACATAGCCAGGTGGAAATCCAAGAGAGATACAGTGAGGAGAAAGGCAGAGTCAGAGCAGATGCTGTGAGCCACTGGCGGGAAAGCAAGATGTAGTGGGACAGATAATACCATGAAGCCACGTGGCCAGACATAGATTGATAGAAAGAGGTTGAGTTAAGTTATAACAGCTGGTTGGTAATGAGCCTGAGTCATAGGCTAAACAGTCTGTAATTAATATAAGCCTCTGAGTAATTATTTTATAAGCAGCTGCAGACCAAGGGTGGCAGAGATTTGTTTGGACCTTGGGGCTGGATGGGACCAAGAAACTTTCAGCTACAGAAGCATCTCACCACTCTTTATCAGCCTCCTAAATGATGCTCTGTTCCTATGTTCTGCTCTCAGTTCATGGACCATGTTGCAACAGGGGTCATAGGGACCACGGATGTTGAAACCCTCACTGGAATAGCTGCCTGTGCCCCTCGCTAAACAATCCAGCAGGAGAGCTCCCACAGGAGAGATGCTCCACCCCCCACTGCCCCTGTCCCTAAGAGCCACACCCTCTGAGCTTTGATGTCAAGCCATGCCCTCCCCTAGGCTCTGATGTCAAGGTCTTTTAAAAGCAAAGTTCCACATGCATCTGCCTTCTCTCTCTCTCTCTCTCTCTCCTCTCTCTCTCTCTCTCCTCTCTCTCTCTCTCTCTCTCTCTCTCTCTCTGTCCTCTCTTGAGAGCTCTCATTTCTCTCTCTCCCTCTCTTCCTCCCTTCCATTTCTCTTTCTTCTTACTTTCTCTGACACTATAACCATAGCCCCTCCATTAATCACAATCATATACATTAAAGCTCTTTCTACATAGAAACAGCCGTTAAGAGTTTCCTGCTCTCCGCTGCTGGTCTTAGGAGAGCTGGCCACTTGCTTGTTCTGAGAAATGTCAATATCATTCGTGACACAGTTTCTACAACAATCCTTGAGTCTGTAGCCCAATTCAGATGACTCTGCTACTCTTTGGGCCCACATGTCCAGTGGCTGTCTCTCCCACAATGCTGCTCTTTCCCACAATCTCTCAGTATAGCCTCGCCTGAGACTCACTATCCTCCTTCCCCTCAAGTCTCACATTCTCAGGGGATTTTCCAAACTGACCCTGAGCTATATTTATTCTTATGCCTTGCACATGCTAGGCAAACACTATCCCTGAGGGACACGTCCAGCCTCAAACTGTGTGTCTGTGTATACTTCCTCACTGCTTTAGTTCACTACAAGAACACACATTTTTGTAACATTCGACATCCACCAGAATGTCTGAATCATCCTAATAGACACACTAGCAGTATAGGGCACAAAAGGTCTCCACTGCCCACCTCCCACCTCTAACCTTATGTTTGCCTGCCCACTTGCTTTGAAGTCACAGAGGCACTTTACTACTGACAAACCCACAAATTATGTTGCTTTTGGTCATCATTGTATGATATTCTCCAACAGGGACATCTTTTAATACCTTCCTTCTGAACCTCCCTCCCTCTGTTCTCTCTCTCTCTCTCTCTCTCTCTCTCTCTCTCTCTCTCTCTCTCTCTCTCTCTCTCTCTCACTCACTCACTCAGAAATAAGGTTTTTCTGTATAACAGTTCTGCCTGTCCTGGAACTCACTCTGTAAACCAGGCTGGCCTTGAACTCAGAGATCTATCTGCTTCTGGCTCCCAAGTACTGGAATTAAAGGTGTGTGCCACCACTGCCCAGCTGGACTTAGCTTTCTATGCCTAGATCCTCTTGGACGGATTATATGTCCTTTCTTTGTAATTAGCACTGCTTGACACACAGTTTTTGCACAGTCCCTATCTCTTAATACTGCAACCTTCTGGAGATGGAGAGATGGTTCAGTGGTTAAGGGCACTGACTGCTCTTCTGGACATGGCAGCTCACAACTGTCCAGTTCCAAGGAACACTTTCACAAGGCACTAATACATTGTAAAATGAAAATAAATAAATTATTAAAAAATACTGCAACCTTCTGTGGGATATTGCTATTGTACACTTTAAAGATTTGTTGCTCATATTGGTTTAATAAAACACTGATTGGCCAATAGGAAGTATAGGCGGGGCCACCAGACAAGGAGAATGCTGAGAAGCTGAAGAGCAGAGTACAGATGCCAGAAGACACAGAGGAAAAAGGAGAAGGCTGCTCTGAGAAAAGGTTCCAAACCACGTGGCTAAACAAGATAAGAATCATGGGTTAGTTTAGGAGTAAGATTTAGCAAGCTATATGCCTAAACCATAGGTCAAACAGCTTGTAATTAATACCTTGTGTGATTATTTAGACTGTGGGACCAGCAGGGTGGGACACAGAAACTTTTGACAACAACCTTCTCTTGGTCTAGTCAATGCCTTTAAACTTTTAACTCCTCTGCTCAATTAGAGGAGAATCAACATGAAGAACAGTAGTGGATTCTCAAATTAAGTCCACAACAAATACTTGAATAGATGGATTGATGAACAAATTCAAAAGACATTTGCGGTAGTGAATACAAACTTCAGATTTCCAGGATATAAGAAATGACTTAGCGGTTAAGAACACTAGCTGCTCTTCCAGAGGGCCAGGTTCGATTCCCAGCACCCACATGGTGGCTCACAACCATCTACAAGCACCCACAAGGGGCTCTGACGCCATCCTCTGGCCTCTGAGGCCGAGTCACTTACATGGCGCTGCCCAAACACCTAAATACATAAAACAATTAAAAATATATATATTTAAACTTTCCACGTTCCTTCTTTCGCAATCCCAATTTCATGGAGGACCAACCCACACGTCCATCATACCCACACTTGGTGTGAGGATGCATAGCAAGTTTGAAGCCAGCTTGGACCAGGTAAGGAGACCCAGCCTCAAAGAGAAAGCACCTCTGGGCAGACCTTACTCACTAGAAACCGGACAGAACCGGAAAGGGAAGGAGCGCCGCCCCGCACAGGGCCAGGGCCAGCCGACCTGGCGAGCACCGGCTCCAGGTGACAGCGGAGCGTCCGGGGTGGGCGGAGCCTCGCCCCTCTGGCCCCGCCCCTCCCGCGCGCCGCGCGGGGCGAGCCTCCGGTCACGTGACGGCTGCGCAGGTGAGCACCGCTTCCGGGTCGGGCTTTGGGGAGCCGAGTCTGGCTCCCGCTTCCATTCGTTCGGGTGCGCGGGAAGACTATGGCGTCCTCCTCCGTCCCTCCCGCCGCCGCAGCCTCGGCAGCTGGAGGCCCCGGTCCGGGATTCGGCTTTGCCTCCAAAACCAAAAAGAAGCATTTCGTGCAGCAGAAAGTGAAGGTGTTCCGGGCTGCCGACCCGCTGGTGGGCGTGTTCCTGTGGGGCGTCGCCCACTCGGTAAGAACGGGACCCAGACCCAGCTCCTGCCCCTCCGGGGTCCCCTGGCCTGGTTCCTAGCTCACTGTTTTCCCGGTTGTCCCCGGGCTGCCTTCTGGTTGTAGACTCTTGTCTCTCCCTCTGTCCTTTACTCCTCCCCTAGAGGTTCATCTTCTCCACCTGAGATCCAGCTCTGTTCCTGGACTCCTTCCTGCCGGGTCCACCCTCAGGCTACAGGGATTGGCCAGCATCCGGTTCCAGCCAGAGGGACATTAAGGGGTGTGGCTCTATAGGGTTCTTAGGTCTGGGTGCAAGAACGGTGGTGAAGCATAGGGGCGGGGGGGGGTGCTACTGCCCGGTGGAGGGAGTAGTTCCATTTCCTCTCCACCTTGCTTTCTAGCCTCGGCTTTGTGTGTGTGTGGGGGTAGCTCCAGGCTTTTTGGATCTTCTAACCCTGCTTGCCTTTTCAGAGACAGGGTATTTCAGAGAAGCTACCCCACTCTGACCCTCAAGGATGCACACTCACTCAGGACGTAATGCATATATACTTTGGGTCTTAGCTGTATCCCCGCTGGAGGATATGGTATTTGCTGGAGAGATGGTATTTGCTGTAAACGGAGTAAACCAAGGAAAAGGCTGAGGAACTGTGGTCCCAGGGTCGTTATTTGTGAACTTTAGAAGCCCAAAAGGGGCTCAGACGGGTGTAACTTGGAGGCCGATTCATCCAGTATACCTCCTTTCCTAAAGAGATCTTGGAGGATGGGGGCCCTTTGATTAGTTATGAACTTCTTTGAGTTGTAGTCCTGATGTGGTTGTGGAGGTGTAAGGGGGTGAGGAAGAACGTCGCGTTCCTAATTTGTAATTGGAATGTCACCAGTGCTCAATTAGCTTCCTTTGCCTTTGCTGCTCCCTTGGTGGTGATATCTTTAGTTAGTGTTCCATTTAAGGCGCTTGTCATGGGTAAGACTAGTGGAGACAGAGGGCTTCTTCACCAGAGGTACCTTCCCACCCCTGGGAAGCTGACTTACCCATCCCTGTGGAACATACACGGGAAGGTTTTCTTTTGGTAAGAATTGCAGGAGTTACCTGTAACATCTGCCTCACAGTCTTTAGGTAAGATACTTTATCTTCAACATCTCACTTCCCAGCAAGCATACATGTACCTCAAGTGTGTGGAACAGAGAAATTCCTTGAACATATGCCTTAACGATGATTCAGCCTGCATAGCAGGTGGCAAGGAGGGGGCAGGAAGAGCTGTAGCTGATTTTTTTTTTTTAGGCTGGGAATCTCAAGTGGCTTTTATTTTTCTTTCTGGAGGAATATGTACTGTCCTTTCTTCTGGGAACAAGAGAAGTTGCATGCACTGCAGCATGTGGGATTTAGGTTAGACTGTAACCTTTGTTAAATAATGATTCTGGAAGGACAGACAAGGCATTCTCTATCTGTTTAACAGTTTGGGACCACTTTGTGCCAGACACTGTGCTAACTAAACATCTGAAAGACAGCCGTTAGAACCGGCCCTTGCCCTTGAAGAGCTCAGAGCTAGGGAGGATTTCATGTAAGCTGGAGATTAGGGTCCGTGACAGATGCACTATTATAGGCGGGGAGGGGGGTGGGGGGTGAGAAGGGGGGCATTGTAACATCGAGGAAAAAGAATGAATAGAATTCAGCCATGAATTAGTGGGCTGCAAGTCTTGGATACCGAGCAGAGCTTATGTTGCCTGTGTCCTTGCACTTAGGGAACAGGCACCTAGTGAATGTACATCCCGTGAAAGTGTTCATTTCCTCGGAGAGCAACTGCTCTACCTTGACTTTTGCCTAGGCTGGTGGGCACCTACTACTGAGATCTGGGTCAGAGTGATCTGGAAGTGTCCTCTCTGTAAGGAGTTACTCGGGATATATGGACATTTCATTCCTTATCCTTGCTGAGCCCCCTGCCTCCCTTTCCCCCAGTCCTATTAACTCTACACTTTAAAGTGCCTTTTCTTTCCCCTAACAAAGCATGTAACTGTCGTGGGGTTTTTCCTTTTTTTTTTTTTTTTTTTTTAAGAATTTCTCACAGCTTTAAAAATAGTCCTGATTGCTTGCAAGGCTTGCCAAATATAAAGTGGCTGTTGTGAGCATCAAGTTCCTTGGGGGTGGGAGTGTGAGGAGCCGTGTGAGGGCGGCTGACATCAGTTCTTAGGCAGCAGATGGGGTAGGGTACTTCTTGCAGATGATGCTGAGGAGTGAGGTTCGAGTTGCTCTTCCCTTACCCTGGCCTAGACACAGCCTCTCACCATGTCCCTTCTCATGCTTTGTTTGCTCAGATCAATGAACTTAGCCAGGTGCCCCCTCCAGTGATGCTGTTGCCTGATGACTTCAAGGCTAGCTCCAAGATCAAGGTCAACAATCATCTCTTCCATAGGTAAGTGGTCTTCGCCCTTCTCACATAAATATAAAAAAGGAATGGTAGAGGCCCAGCAGGATGGGATGGCTCAGAGGGTAAGGGGATTGCTTTCAAGCCGGAAGAGGAGAATTCAGTACCCAAAACCCACATGACAGAAGGAGAGAACTGACTCTCACAGGATACCCTCTGACCTCCAGATGACCTTTGTAGCATGCATGTACCCCCCCCCACACACACACATACACACAAACTAAACATTTAAAGAAAGAAACAGGGTCCAGGCCTGTCAGCATGCTTCAGGAGAAAGAAGCAGCCGGGTCTCTGTGAGTCCAGCCGGGGCTACACCATGAACCCTCTCTCAAAAAAGAAAGAAAGAACAGAAAGAAAGAACAGCAGATGGTTTTAAAAGGTTAAATGAGTTGAAGATTTTAGGTGTAGAAGTCAATTTATAAGTCTTAAAGTCTCACAATTCAGTTTTGTGAAAACAAAATAGGAAAACATCTGATGGCCCAACAGGTAAGGGAGAGCAGAACCAGTTCCTGGAAGTTGTCTTCTGACCTCCGGGCACACGCCTTGGCATACACGCACGCACGCACGCACGCACGCACACAGACACACCTCACCTCACGGCTGCACACCTGGCTAAGAAAATAGTTTCCTGTGGCGCACACCTTTAATCCCAGCACTTAGGAGGCAGAGGCAGGCAGATCTCTGAGTTCTAGGCCAGCTTGGTGTGCAGACCAAGCTACAGAATAGCCAAGACTGCATAGAGAGAGCCTGTCTTAAAAATAACCAATAAATATATAAATTTAAATTTTAAATGTAAATATTTCCAGTTACCTACATTCAGGTATATACCTGTTATCTTCTAGTTTGTTCTGTCAAATAAATATACTTGGTTCAGGTACCTTTATTATTACCTTTTGGTGGGATTCTGTGAAATAAGATGATGCCATTCAAAACATGATGCTGATTTTAGGATATTTCTACTGAGCTTGAGATTTAAGAAACGCCACTATTTAAATGCACGATAAGCCTCTGTTCTACTTAAACCGTTACCAGCTGAACGACCTTCCCTTCTTTAAAATGGTAACAGTGTGTCTTTTTAAGTACTTCGAGAGGCCAGTTATGGTGAGAAAGTGAGGTGGGAGCATCAGGATTCAAGGCCACGAAAAAACGAAGACAAATATAACAACACATAAAGTTGAGGCTGGGGAGACAGCTGAGCAGCAGAGAGCATTTGTATAGCAAACATTGGAACCTGAGTCCCCATTACCCACATAGAGAAGTTGGGCATGGCTGTGTGTTCCCATTTTCCTATCATTGGAGAAGGCAGGGGGAAGATCCTGGGAACTTGCTGGGCTTTGGGTTCAATCTCAGATCAATAAGGTGGGGTGGGGGGGAATGGAGGAAGATACTGGACATCTTCCTCTGGGCTCAGTATTTGGGCACACAAGTGTGTATCCCCACACACTCCACTCGAATAAAGGCAATAACTAACTAAGTACATACCTCACGGGGTTTTGTGAAGATTAAATCAGGCAATAGTGCTATAATTATAACAATTGTTTATAAAGTGAATAAACAGCCAATTTTCAAATGAGTACAAAGTGACTCTGTTTTCTTACCTTTTCAGAGAAAATCTTCCCAGCCATTTTAAGTTCAAGGAATATTGTCCCCAAGTCTTCAGGAACCTCCGTGATCGATTTGGCATTGACGATCAGGATTATTTGGTGAGAGTCTATTGTGGGGTGAGGGTAGTCCCTGGCAACTAGAAAGTCTGTTAGACAATTATGTCTAGAGAACCGAGAGCCTTGATTTATACAGTCTTTGAGTATCTTGGTGTGTGTGTGTGTATATGTGGTCATGGTCTGCAGTGATATATTGTATATTTAATAAATATACAATTTTTAAATGTATATACATCTTGGAAAATGTAATAAGACTAATCAAGCTGTTCTGGGGGAGGCAGGATATATATACATTTACAATTTTACATTCAGTTTTATTTAGTCATGCGTGGTAACCAAATTAAAAGCCCCTGTTGAATCTCTTACCTGGGGTTTTTGCATCTTGTTTCTTTATTGTGGTTACTTATGTGAGGATCAGAGGAAACTGTAGTGAAAACAGGAAACCAGGCAGAGGTGGCGCACACCATTAGTCCCAGCACTTGGGAGGCAGAGGCAGGAGGATCTCTGTGAGTTCAAGGCCAGCCTGGCCTACTAAGCAAGTTCCAGGACAGCTAGGGCTGTTAAACAGAAAACCCTGTCTCAAAAATCGAACAAAAGGCCGGAGAGATGGCTCTGTCCTCTGATATTCCAGGCTGATTTTATTAAATATAAAATATATCACCACAGTAAATCTTTGTGGAATTGGTGATTTCTTCCAACATGTGGGTCCCAGGGATTTAATTCAGGTCATCGGGTTCGGGGCAAACACCTTTCCCAGTGGACCATCCCAGCAGGCTGTACTGCAGTTTCATCCACTCTGAGAAGCAATGATATGGCCATGATCCTCGTATCTTCATATAAAACAGAAGTGCTTACGGCCTGTTCTTTGTCTCCAGGTGTCCCTTACTCGAAGCCCCCCAAGCGAAAGCGAAGGCAGTGACGGTCGGTTTCTCATCTCCTATGATCGAACTCTAGTCATCAAAGAAGTTTCCAGCGAGGACATTGCAGATATGCACAGCAACCTTTCCAACTACCACCAGGTCTGTCCCCCTTGGCTGCCGAGCACACAGGTCTCCTGCTCTTTTCTTCCCTATGCTGTATCTGTTCCCCAGAAACACTGGATATCTTCTCTTGGAAAGCGTGAGAATGGTAGAAACACTAAAGAGGCCTCTGCCTGCCTGCTCGGTTTTTTGGTTTGATAGAAGAATGTCATGTGTCCCTTCCCCTTTGGCACTGACCACCTAAAATCACTGTTTGTTTTGGGGGCACGAGCTTGGAGGTCAGAGGATAACTTTCTAGTGTTGGCCAAACTTCTTTCCACCACATGGGCTCCTGGGATCAAACTCATGGCATCACACTTGGTGGCAAGTGCTTGTACCCACTGAACCCTCTCGCTGGCCCCCAGGAACTGATTTTTTTTCTAAATGTATCATTATTTTATATTTATGGTTGTCTTGCCTGCACATTAGTTGGTGTACCATGGTATACCTGGTGTGTACCTAGCGCCCTCAGAAGCCTGAAGAGAATGCCAGATTCCCTGGAACTGTAGTTACAGACTGTTGTGAGCTGCCATGGGGTGTTGGGAATCAAACTCAGGTCCTCTGCAGGAGCAGCCAGTGCTCTTAACTACTGAGCCAATGTTCTAGTCTCTAATGTTTTTTTTAATTTTTAAACTGGGTGTGGTGGCACACACCTTTAATCCCAGCACTTGAGAGACAGAGCCTGGTCTGTGGAGTGAGTTCCAGGACAGCCAGGGCTACACAGAGAAACTCTGTCTTGATAAACCAAAGTATGTATGTATTTTACATCTGTTTATTTACTGGGGGAGCACAGTGTGCTTATGGAGGTCAGATAGGTCCAGGGATTGGATTCAAACTGGCAGGTTTAGGCAAAAGCACTTGTAGCTGCAGCCATGTTGCCATTCCCAGAGCTGGTTTTCGGATGATTAGAAGTAGAGAGTATCATTGGACAGGATGGCAGAGAACAATTTAAGCAAAGGGAAGTAGTATTTGTTAAAGCAGGGAACCATGAAAGTGTTTAGTGCTAGGAAATTACAAGAATCCTAGTATGGTTGGATATGTGGTGTTAGGAAAATTAAGCTGAGTCAAGTTATGAAAGGGACTATAAATCACGTAGAAATTTGGGCTTTTTTATCCTGAAGTTAGTTTTCAGGGAACTGCAACTATTTAGAAGTAAAGGGCTGGGCGTGCAGCTCACACCTAGCATATGTGAGGCCCTATTCTGTCCTAAGTACCATAAACAAAAGGAGAAAAGAAAGGAAAGAAAATGTCTAGAAATGTTATTTCTGACAGCATATAGAACATAAAGTAGAAAAGGGGGCATCCTGAGAACGGGGGTATCCATGTCAGAGGGGGCATCCTGAGAACAGAGGTGTCTGTGTCAGAGGGGCCATCCTGAAAATGGGGGTATCGGTGTCAGAGGGGGCATCCTGAGAATGGGGGTATCGGTGTCAGAGGGGGCATCTTGAGAACGGAGGTGTCCGTGACAGAGGGGGCATCCTGAGAATGGGGGTGTCCATGTCACGGGGGCATCCTGAGAACGGGGGTGTCAACGTCAACAGAGGAGGAGGAGTGGAGGTGAAGGCAGTGGGCATGAGAGACCCTGGGCGTTAAGGCAGAGGAGCCTCCAAGTGCTTGGCCCCTGTCAACAACTGGAAACAGAAAAGGGAACAGGTTCCTGGAGGAAGGTAGTGCAATTCACCTCAGTTTCAGATGTCCATAGACGACTGGGGTGTGGGCAGAGAGTGAGGGAGCATAGACTAGGAGTGTGACTGTAGGGGTTCTACATTAGTAAGTGCAAATTAAACCATTTATTGCCACTTAAAATCTCTGTGGTTGTGAAAGAAAGAATATGGACACACACAAGTAAAAATAAAATCTTTCTTAAAAAATACAAATTGTAAGCCAGGCATGATGGTACAGACCTTTAATCTCAGCTTTAGGAGGCAGAGGCTGGTGGATCTCTGAATTTCAGGCCAGCCAGGGCTGTTACCTGAGAAAACTTGTCTCTTAAAAAACAAACAAGTAAATAAAATTGGATGGATGGATGGAGGTTGTTGGTAGGATCAAGTGCAAGTTGAAATAATCTAGTGACTGTAGTCCTCACCACATTAGACAACTGAGGAATTGAGGGTTGAAATCACATTTCAATGATTTAGGGTATTTCTGTGAATAAGCGCTCATTTATTTCTCCTGTTTTTTTTTTTTTGTTTTTTTTTTTAATTAAAAAAATGTACATGTAAGGGTATTTTGCCTGGTTTCATGTCTGTGCACCACATGTGTGCTTGGTGCCCTTGGAGGCCAGAGGAACATATCAAGTCCCCTGGAACTGGAGTTAAAGACAGTTCTGACCCACTGTGGATGCTGGGAATTGAACTCAGGACCTCTGGAAGAGCAGCCAGTGTTCTTAACCTCTGAGCCATCTCTCCAGCTCTCTGTCTATTGCTTTTCTAAGGTTATCTTTTAAGAAAAGTAGGCAGAGAGAGGGGTTTTACTTAGTTTGAGTTGGGTCTCGTGTACTCCAGGGTGGCTTTGAACTAACTGTAGCTGAAGATGACCGTGGACCCTGTGGACTGATGCTGAGATTGTAGGGTGTCAACTGCGCTCTGCCAGCTGAGCTCGGTCCCCAGACCCAAGAAGTGTGTTGTATTAGGGGACAAAACCCAGGGCCAAGTACTGTACCACTCACCTATACTTCTGGTCTTAAAAGAAGCTTTTTTTTTTGAGACAAGGTCTCAGGACGGCCTTGAATTTACGGCCCTCTCTCCTCAATCCCCCACATTCTGGAAATCCAAACATCTATCACCAACCCAGATTTCAAACTGTGGGCTGGGAATGTAGTTTATCTGGGAATGTAGAGCGTAGTGTGCATGAAAACAGCACCACATAAACCAGGCAGGGTGGCACACGCCAGTAATCCTAGCATTCAAGAGGTGGAGGCAGGAGATTCATAAGTTCAAGGTTATCCTTGGCTACCTAGTTAAGTTTGAGACCGGCCTGGGCTACTTGAGATTCTTTGTCATAAAGAAAAGAATTCAAATTGAAAGCCAGGTTCCTGTAATACCAGCACTTAGGGAATGGAGAGGGGGGACCAAGTGTTCTTTTTTTTTTTTAGTAATTTATCAATTATCAATATTTTATTGTTGCATTTCATGTGTACGGGTGTTTTGCCTGCATGTATGTTTGCGTACCTTACTTTGTAGCCTTTGTGCTTGAGGTTTCCTGCTGGAGCTGTTTTCCTCTCCTTTTCTTCCCTAGTACATAGTGAAATGTCATGGGAACACGCTTCTGCCCCAGTTCCTGGGCATGTACCGAGTCAGCGTAGAAAATGAAGACAGCTACATGCTTGTCATGCGGAATATGTTTAGCCATCGTCTTCCCGTGCATAGGAAGTATGACCTCAAGGTAAGAACAGCAGAACCAGAGGACGCGGGTGATTACAGTTAAAAGAGGTGTAGATTTGACTGTTCACTTTAGGAACTGTTACCTCTAATGACTCAGTTTTTGGTCTCTCCACAGGGCTCACTAGTGTCCCGGGAAGCCAGTGACAAGGAGAAGGTAGTGTTCCTTTTAGGTGATGCTGTGAGGGGTAGGGGTGGGTCAAAGGGATTGCTCAGGGTATAGGAGCAGGTTCTCCACGTCTTACCTTAAACCACTAGAAAGAGAGGAGATACCTCGGGTAGCACAGGGGTGGCTGTGTTTTCCTTAGCATGTTGGTTATTCTGTGTTGAAGGTTTGGGGATGGGTGGGATGCCAGGTGTGAATAGCAAAATGCTCATTTTCCCTATCATTCAGAGCTCTCGTGTTCAAGTAGCTATTTTTACAGAAGAAGAAGGAAGAAAAGTCAGTGTGGAGGGTATTGACTACAATCCATAAGCAGATAGTGGTGGGTGTAATATGAGGTACAACTGACGAGTCCAGGCACCACGCCACTGGAAGACGGCTCTCTTTGAAGCTCTGAGGCAGAGAGAGCCCTGGATGGAGGCAGGGTTCTCTGAGACTTTCCCAAGACATTCTTTTCCCTATTGTAGGTTAAAGAGCTGCCCACGCTTAAGGATATGGACTTTCTTAACAAGAACCAGAAAGTGTATATCGGAGAAGAAGAGAAGAAAGTGTTTCTGGAGAAACTGAAGCGAGATGTAGAGGTAACGACTGGGTACTTAGTAGTGCCTTGTTTAAGAAAAGCAGAAATGCCTTTTTTTTTCCCCCGTCTTTGAGTTTTTTTGGGTTCTCTCAATGGAAGATTGAGAATGAAACAGGAGAGACCCCTAGGCCCGTTGGTAGGGGGTGGTCAGAGGGTGCTTTTAGATTCTAGGACTCGGGCACTAATTCATGGTGGTACACTGTGACTTCATTTTATATACTCCTTTCCCTCAGAGGGCACAGAAATCCAAGGAAGGAGGCAGATGGGTGGTAGCTGGAGTTGGGTGGGAGACCTGGGGTTTCTGATTTGTTGGTGGGTCTCAGTTTCTAGTGCAGCTGAAGATCATGGACTATAGCCTTCTGCTGGGCATCCACGACATCATCCGGGGCTCTGAGCCAGAGGAAGAGGGGCCTGTTCGGGAGGATGAGGCAGAGTGGGATGGGGACAGTAACCTGGCTGGAACTCCCGCTCTAGTGGGTTCCTACGGCACCTCCCCTGAAGGTATTGGCGGATACATTCATTCCCATCGGCCCCTGGGCCCAGGAGAGTTTGAATCCTTCATCGATGTCTATGCCATCCGGAGTGCTGAGGGTGAGAGACCCTGGGAAGGTTAAGCCGGTGGCGGTGGCGGGGATTCTTGGGGGACAGAGACCTGGGTGGTGGATGGAGGAGCTGATTAGCTTCGGCAGAAAAGGAATTGGGACTGCATTTACTCTGACCTCATTGCTAGTCTCTCTCTCCAGGAGCCCCCCAGAAGGAGGTCTATTTCATGGGCCTCATTGACATTCTAACACAGTATGATGCCAAGAAGAAAGCTGCTCATGCAGCCAAAACTGTCAAGCATGGGGTGAGAGTTTCCCAAAGCCTTTCCTTTCTTGGCCTGACTGTCCTCTGAAAGAAGAGCCTCTGGTGTCAGAACCACGGGTTGGAAGGAGGGGGAAGGTGGTTCCTCACACATTGTTCCATATTTCTTCTCACAGGCAGGGGCAGAGATCTCGACTGTCCATCCTGAGCAGTATGCCAAGCGATTCCTGGATTTCATTGCCAACATCTTTGCCTAAGAGCCTGCCCGACACTGTGGTGATCGCTGCTTTATGTTGAAGGTGGCGGGTTCTGGGAGTCTTAGGGGAACTGGATTTGGCCACTACTTCTCCTTGCCAAATCCAGGCTGCAGGCTCCTTCCATCCAAATCATTCCATAGTGGTGGATAGGCTTTTCCTGCTGGAGAAATAGCCTGTTTTTTCTCCCCTTGTCCGTTTTTCTGCCCATTCTCCCAGTAAGCCCTCTTGCTTCATTAGAGCGTTGTTGACTCTCCTAAGTGCCTTGATCTTTGGAAAAATATCTTGTTTCTATGAAATAGGAGCCAGGGTAGGGGTTGTTTGATGCCTTCGGGACCTGATTGGACAGTGGACATGGCTCAAGCAACTACCCTGGATATACTTTGCTGTGTAGAAGAAACTGACTGTCTGGATTTTGCTGACACATTTGTAGGGCTCTTTGTGGCTTCCCTCCTGTAGGCCCCAGAATGGAGGGCTTTCAGGAGACTCCAGATGTGGGTGCAGGCATTCACGCATGGACATTCTGGCATGGAGGCAAGGTGGGGAGTGGTCAGCAGGCTGGCACCTCAAAGAGGCAGGATCCAAGTGGACTTTTGTGACTATGCAGAGAATGGAGAAGGTCTCTGTCAAGCGTTGACTACTGTCCATTCTCTTCCACCCCTCCCCGCTTTCATCTGTACCCATGAGATGGATGCAGGAACCCCGACATGGCCAGGAGTGTCCAAACCTTGGGGCAGGTGTAAGGCTTTTGCTGTACCTCCCCAGAGCCTTGCACCTTTGAGGATGGAACCCTTCAGTGATGGGGAGAGAGCAGTGGAAGCGGGGAGAACAGGTCAGAGTTCAAGGTTCATTCCCAATGTGAAGCTTCCTTTCTTCCTGCCTAGTTACTCCCAAGGTCCCTTTCTAGCAGAAGGGAATAGCTCCCTGGGGGTCAGTTGGCATAATTTCAAGAGGATAGAGATCTTGAGTGTGGGAACCGCCTCCTCCCCTGGACATAGGTACCCAGCACACTTTCTCCCTCAAGATGGATTTGTTATTCTCTCCCCTTCTGTCCCATCTTTAACTGCTGATGTGTCTCCCAGGGGACAGATGGCCTTGTCATCCTCACTTCCCACCCCCAGAGAGGAGTCAGAGCCATAACTCAAATCACCCAGTCCCTTCCAAAGATAGCTGAGTTAATGCGTGATCCTCAGGATGTCAAGGAGCTCAGGCATGGTAGCTCCTGCCTGCAAACCCAACACTCAGGGGAGTCCAAGGCTAGCCTGGACAGCCTGGGCTAGAGTGAGACCCAGTCTCAGGAAAACTCAGAAAAGTTGTTTGAGTACTGGAGATAATAACTCAGTTGGTAGAGTGCTTGCCTAGCATGTACAAAGCTCTGGGTTCTGTCCCAGCACCACTAAACCATGTGTGTCACACACCCCTATAATCCTAGTGATTGGGAAATGAAGGCAAGGAGGATCAGGTATTCAAGGTCATCCTCCGTTACACAGCAAGGATACATGAAGAGACTAACTTGGGGAAAAAAGAGATTCAAAGATGAGATATATTGTCTCCTTCTGTGCCCGGAGCCTTTGGAACCAAGACACTCGTTTTTGCTGGCTTTTAGACCTCCACACTCTGGGGGTCAAGGGAGGGCAGTGAGGCGCAAAGCTGCTTTGCTGTGTAACTGGCCTGACCAGTCAGTCCCATAAGAAGCCACGAGGTCCTCAGGGAGAAGCTCCCCTTTGACCTTTGCACCAAAAGAGCTGTGAAAGGAAATGCCCAGCCAGGGTGGGAGGGGCCTACCTGCTGGGTTCTTCCCACAATCACTTTGCCCCCATTGATGCAATAAAACCCCGTGACACCAGCAGCCGGTCTTTAGAACTGGATTCTCTAACCGTGAAGTTGTATATTATGGGCAGCATGGTCATCCTCATTTATCGCTTTTGCTTTTCATCATTTTTGTTTTATTAATAAAAATTATCTGTACTTACTCCCGATATCACAATAAAATAAATTATTCGATCCAAATTATCCACAGAATTTCCCCCCTCTGAAAATGCCGAGGAATCCTGTGTTTGGGCCATGCAGAGACCAACTGGTCTTCAAGGTTGGGCTCCTGAGTATGTGGGAGGTTTCTAAGATGGCTGTGGACCTAGAGGTGTGGGAGAACGAAAAGGAAAGCCTGAGCAGAAAAGGTGGGCCTGTGCCCGCAGTGCCCTGGTCACTCCATCTCTTAACTTTGGTGGGCCTCTGTTTGGGAAGGAGTTCTCTGACCCCCAGGCTCCCTGGGAAAGCTGTCTACTTAGGGGCCAGGAAGAGTACCACGGGGTCCTGGGAAAGTGAAGGAGTGACCAGTCCTCCAGTTCAGGGAGGAGGGGATGGAAAGGGTGGATGACGTGGTCCTTGCTAGTCTGGGAGATTCGGTACGTCTTGGCTGAGGTCTTTCGGCTGATGGAAAAACCTGGCTTGATGTGGCCCCAGGGAAGTGGGTGGTAGGAGGCGGAGACTGCTCTGGTGGGAAGCGGAGCAGAGCAGAGCATTTTTTCTCTGGGAATTTTTTAACTCTATTTGAGCCACGTACTTAACATCAACACCACCCCAAAGCCATTAAAAAAAAAAAAGAAGAAAAAAAAAGAAAAAGAAAGAAAGGACGTATCCACTTCGCGTTCTGCACAAACCTGTGTCCCTATTTGTGGAAAACTAATCACCAGTCCCCATCTGGCAACAAGCTGGGGGGGGGGGGGTCACCGGAGGTGACACCAAGGAGGCGAGAGTAGTTAAGTCACAGGGTTTTATTTTGTAGTACCAATGTTTTCCTTTTTTACCAAGACTCTTCCCATCCAAAATATTTTTCTTTAAAGCTCTTACAGCATAAGATTTCAAAAAAAACAAAAAACAAAAAAAAAACACCAAAAACAAAACCCTCCCTTCCAAATCTATGTGCCCACCGACACTGCTCACGTAGCCATCCAGTACCAGCACTCAAAGGTACCACGAAGCTGGCTGGGAAAGACAAGGGGAGAGGGCTCTTCCGGGAGGAGGGAGGGTGGGGAGACAGCAAAAAGTGGCATTTCTAAGGGATTTAACCTCCTACCCTCGGTTCCATGACGCCACCCCTCCCTCCAAAGACTGGATTTGCGCCTCCATTTTTGCTCTGGGGCAGAGATGTAGGGGCACCCGGGTAGGAGGGGTCAAAGGAAACCGTAATTATCACCCGCCAAGGGGGGAGGGAAAAGGGTGCTGTCCCTTCCCATCCTTCCTCTGGGTCTGCACCCCCAGCATCCCCCTCCACCTTCTCGGGGTCTTCCCCCCCCCCCCCCCGCCCCTTGTTGCTAAGGCCCGGACCGTCATCCCAGCAACAGCCTCAGTCATGTGACCGGCAATGGCGGCGCTGACGAGAGGTAGGTGAGCCCGGCGCCCCCACACCCACCTCGTCCCCCCCCAGGCCCGATCCTCATCCTCACGAGCCCCCCCACATCCCCCCACCCCCTCCTCCGACTTGGACCCCCCCACGCGTGCGCGCGCACGACGCTGGCTGGGAGGAGGAGGAGGACCCCATTGGGGACCAGGCCCATCATCTTCCCGGCACCTCCAGCCCTGGCCTCCATTTAGGGGTTCGGAGAGCCGCAGTGGACACACGCCCTCACCAAGCGGCGGCGGGACTCCGGGGCTTCCTCGAGTAGGAATGCGGGAGTTGGTTTCGGGTTGGATGGATCTGGGGAGGGTGGGGGGAGCAGGTCTAGGGGAGAAGGGTGGGGGTGCTTCAGCGGACACCCCCACCCATTCACCCAGGGGACCCCTGTCCTTTCGTCCCTGCTGATGGCCGCTGTCTAGAGACAGAGACTGGTCTCGTGTCCGGCCTGGTTTGCCCCAGAGGAATGCTAGACCAGACTAAACTGTGGCCCCGCCTCCCTATGCTGTGCCAGCAGGGCTTGGAGCTAGGACACCCAGGTCCTGAGTCCTCTCTTGCTAGGGTAGGGGCATTTCACCATGCCCAGACCATGAGGGCTGGGACTCTAGTGTTTCACCTTAAGGGGCCTAGGATGGAGGCACAAACGGACAGCGGCTTCTCCTTTGGATGAGTCAAGGAATTGAGGTCACATTAAGGGGCCCTCTTCCTAATTGAGCTGGGAACAGCCCTGGAGCTGAATGTGACTGGACTGGGGGGGGGGGGTTGTCAAAACAAAACAAAACTGTGGGGTCCCTCTAGCTGTGCTCTCTTCTGAGCCCCGCCCCTCCTAAATGCAGACCCGTGGCACTGGGTTTAAAGGTGCCGATGAGAACTTTGTTATTACAGGGACTTCTGCCACTTCCCTAACAGACTTAGGCTCTCAAGGAAAGGTCCCCGTCAACCACGGGGACTTGAGTTATTTGAGAGTGTGTAGTGAAGGAATGGATTAAGGAGCATAGGAAATATTTCTGTCAGTGTAATCCAAGGGAGATGGCAACTATGACCTTCATCCCTGAGGACCTTTATCTGCATTTAGGATCTCCCTCTACACAGGGTGGGGGGGGTGGGAGGGAAATTAGCCTGATGTAGTTCCTTGAGCAACTTTGAGAGGCTGGGCATGGAATTCTGCAGGGGAGGAGAGGGTATAGAAGTGTTTTGCTTCTGGGATGTCTGAAGAAATGCTGTCTTAACGGTTTACCTTCCTCGTCCCCAGCTCTGGTCAGCTAAATGTGGAAGCAGACTGTGCTGCCCCCATCCATAGTCTTTTCAGGTACCTGCACCCCCAAGAGAACCTCAATTGATGTTCCTCCCATGTTCCAAGCGATCCCAATGACCTATTCAAGGTTCCTGTCTCTCCCCGGGGGTCTTGAGTTGGGGCCTGTGAGGGTTGGAGAGCTGATTTCTTCCCTTCTCCCCCCCCCCCCCCAGCCCTCTAGGGCCACACCATCTCCAAGTAGCAGGGAAAAGGACTGAACCTGCATGCCAATTCTAAGCTCTTCCGGATCAAAGTGAGCAAAAAGGGGGGTGGGGGTGGGAAGTCTCCCTCCCCATTTGAAGAGCCTATTTTTCCCCCACCCTGAGGTGAAGGGGCACATTGTTAAGGTCAGGGGAGAAATGAAGAGGCAAGTTTGGCTTAGATAATAATGAAATATGGAAACTCTTATTCCCCAGCAGGTGCTGGGGCTAAGGGAAGAGAAGGGGGCGGGGAACGGATAGAAAAAACAGTTTGCAGGAGGTGTTGGGGGTTGGCTTTGAGGAAAACAGAGTTAATGTGGGCTTGGAAGGAACCTGAAGTAGGGGGCACTTATCTGTGTCAAATGGGGACTCCCCACTCTGAGTCCCTTTCACCCTGGGGGTAGTGTCGTTCTTCCTGTCCAGAATGGCAGCCTGTGGGGGCACCTGCAAGAACAAAGTGACGGTCTCCAAGCCTGTGTGGGACTTCCTGAGCAAGGAGACCCCAGCCCGGCTGGCCCGGCTTCGAGAGGAGCACCGAGTGTCCATCCTCATAGATGGCGAGACTTCTGACATCTATGTACTCCAGCTTTCCCCACAGGGTCCTCCCCCAGCCCCTCCCAATGGGCTCTACCTGGCCCGGAAGGCTCTCAAGGGGTTACTGAAGGAGGTTGAGAAAGAGCTGAAGAAAGCCCAGAGGCAGGGGGAGCTCATGGGCTGCCTGGCTTTGGGGGGTGGCGGGGAACACCCTGAGCTACACCGCCCAGGTCTCCCACCTCTTCGAGCAGCCCCATTCCTGCCCCCAGGAGCAAGAGGGCTCCCCCCACCTCCTCCTCCCCTGCCCCCTCCACTTCCTCCTCGTCTTCGGGAGGAGACGGAAGAACAGGAAAGTACCTGCCCCATCTGCCTGGGGGAGATCCAGAACGCCAAGACATTGGAGAAATGCCGGCACTCCTTCTGCGAGGGCTGCATCACACGGGCCCTGCAGGTGAAAAAGGCCTGCCCCATGTGTGGCCGGTTCTACGGGCAGCTGGTGGGCAACCAGCCCCAGAATGGGCGGATGCTGGTCTCCAAGGATGCCACCCTCCTGCTACCTAGCTATGAGAAATACGGCACCATTGTCATCCAGTATGTCTTCCCACCCGGTGTCCAGGGGGTAAGAAGCTCAGTTTTTCCTCACTGTTGGTTTTTCTCCAAGTTCACTTTCTGACCTAGGAAAAATAGGTGATGAGGGGAGTTTGTCGTTAGAAGTGACAAACCCTTGCTGTCTCCCACAATGCCTTCAGAACTGATGCTCTGGAGCTGCTCTGGGGTATCTCCTTGAGGCCCAGCTTTTTTATGGCCATGACCCAAAGGCACACGCAAAACTCAAGTGTGAGGTCTAGCGTGTAGTTCAGTGGTAGGGCATATGCCTATCACACGGGGAGCCCTGAGTTCAATCTCTGCCCTCAAGAAAACCAAATCAAACAAGGAAATGAAAACAAGAACCCTACAACTAGGTATGACAGAAAGGCCTGAACCCTAGTAACCTGATCGGTGTTCTTGGTGGAGAGAAAGTCTGGAGTTGGTGACCCAGGTACAGGCAGGAAGGTGCCAGGCCATTCTAACAGCTCGGGTGCTGCCCTGTTCCGGATTATGAGACGATAAAAACTTATGAACGTTGAAGGTAAATGTTGTCCCGCTGGACAAAAAAAAAAAAGTCACATACACAGAGGGATGAAGAAACTCTGAAGGGAAGAAATAGAAAAATAGAAACATGAGGCAGCGACAGAAGCTTTAGTATTTTAGGTAGAGGAGGGATGCCAAGAGATACATTTTTGTTGTCACATTTTTGCTGACTTATCTGGAAAGTAACTTCCATCACTTCTGAGAATCCATTTGTTCCTGAGTTGAGACTTGAGGGATTAACAATAAAGAGTTATGCCCAGAAACAGGCTCTTGCCACCCACACCCCAAAGCCATCCTCTCCCTGAAAGGCTATCCGTCTGTTGGGAATGCACAGACAGAAAAGTGGGTCAGGATGACCCTCCACTACATCCAGGCCTTTGAGACAGCTGCTCCCTGTCTACTCTGCCTACTCTTCCTTTCAGGCTGAACACCCAAACCCAGGAGTTCGGTATCCTGGTACCACACGGGTGGCCTACCTCCCGGACTGCCCCGAGGGCAACAAGGTGCTGACCCTGTTCCGAAAGGCATTTGACCAGCGTCTCACCTTCACCATTGGCACGTCCATGACTACGGGGAGACCAAATGTCATCACCTGGAATGACATCCACCACAAGACCAGCTGCACAGGGGGACCCCAGCTGTGCGACTCCCCCTCATTTTCCTCCTCTTGGCTCCTCCCTTCCTTCCATTTCTACTTTGGGAGAGTCGTTTACCCTCTCTCCTCTGGGGGAGTCTCCTAACTGGAGAAGACCACTCACCACTTCCTCTGTTTTCATCCTGGTCCTGATGCGTTCAGTTTAACAAAACAAAGCCCTGCAGACTCTGGCTTATCTTGGTTTTGGAGGTCCCTCCTCATGGGAAGTGGAGAGGGGTCTAAATTTGGCCTCTACTGAGTCACTCAAAATGAGGGTGGGTAATAATGAACAAACCCAAAGGGCTAACTCTGACCTTCCTTTCTCTTTGTCCCAGGTTTGGTTATCCGGACCCCACCTACCTGACAAGGGTGCAGGAGGAGCTGAGAGCCAAGGGTATCACAGATGACTGAAGGATACCCCCTTTGCCAAGGCCCCTGCTGTCCTCCCCCACCCCACACCACCCACACGAGGGGATTTGTCTGACTGGGGTGGGAATTGAGCGGGGGAAGGGAACAGTCCCTGCCCCCCAATGGCCAAGTGCTTCAGTGCCCTTTGAGCTACACTCCCCTCTGGCAAAGGCTGGTTTCCAAGGCTCCCCTCCCTGCACTCTGTGTACATACTCTATGCCCCCCCCCCCCTCCAGCGGCCTTGGCTTTTTCTGGTATGCACTGTGCTCCAGTGACTTAAGCTGAGAAAGGACCTGGGTAGGAGGATGGAGGTCTCTTGAACTCCAGCCCCAGACACTGTACTGTTTCACCTTGGACTGATGATAGTAGCTGCCTCCCCCCAGCCAGCTGTGTGTTAAGATAACAGTAGTCCTACCTTAACGGATCCTTTCTCTCCTGTGTCTGTCTGTCAGTCTCTTGTCTTTCTCTTGCTCTTCTCTCTACCCCTATAAGGAGCCTCCTCACCCTGTTCTGGAACTGCTGCCAGACTGTAGCTTTTAATTTAATAAAAATAAAGTAAAATATGCAACTCTATGCCACACCCGTTTTCTGTTCCTTGGATAGGGTGGGGGTGGGGAGCAGGGCCCGCTGAGAAGGACGTGGAGGGATGGGGAATCCTTGTACCCAGCACAGTCCCTTTACCTCCCGGGACCCTGTGGAACTAATTCTGGGTGCTGCGATAACCCCGCAAAGGCCTAGGCCACACGTCGATTGGTGGAATCGGCATTAAGAGGGGTTTGTTTGTTGTTCAACAACGTTTGTGGAGAAAGGAACAACCCTACCCCCTTTGCAAAGTTTGGCTGTGGTGGGAGGGGGGGCGGAGTCGGGCAGGGGGGCGGATTCGGCTGGAGTAACTCCCCGGACGCAGGCAGGCCTGAGACCCCAGCTTCCGTAGCCCCTCGGCCCTGAAACTAGAAGCAGGGTAGGGGTCCAGCATGAAGCCCCCGGACCGCCCCACCCCTGGCCGCACTGACCGGATACTGGGGGTCATGGGGGGCATGCTGCGCGCATGCGCCGTACCCGGGCAGGAGGGGGTAAGGAGGAGGGACCGCGGGTGGGGTCGGGGGTCTTTAGGGGACTTAAGGAGAATTGCCCTCCACGAGTAAGTTTACCAGCAAACAAAAAGTTATATGGAGCAGTCTCAGGAATGCATAAATTCGGTTATAAGGGCCATAGGCCAGGTTCTTGTTGAACCTTTCAAAATAATGTATAGTTTGACAGGAGGGAGAGGGAAGGAAGGGGGAGGTCGAGGCAGCCTAGGAGGGGGGTCCTTACAGTGGCTCTGTCCCAGCAGCCCCCGAAGAGAGATTCCTTAGGGCCTGGGAATACCAAGACAGAGAGTGATTGTACCGAGGAGGATCAAACAGGGGAGCGCGAACCTGAGGTCCGCGCCTGGGCTCTGCAGCCGGGTAAGCAGCTGGGCTTGGGTGGAGCACAATTTGCCATCCTGCGCAAAGTGGTGACTTCAGATGGATTCTGTTCATATTAATACAAAGGTATGCACCTAATTTACATGGGATCATTCAATCGCAGACACACGCTTCTCTTCGCCTTCTAGCCCGATGTGTGTCCTCACTTCGGCGGGTCCCAAGCCCCCGAAGGCGGAGTGGAGTGTCCCCGCGCCCCACCCCTGGCCCTCAGCCAGCTCAGGCGCCTGGACTTCGCCTTAATTGGTGATTAGTTTTAGCTTGGAGTTCTGGGGCCTGGAGGAAAGAAGGGTCGGTGGGGGGAGAGGGTGGCACCTGGGCTGTGCGCCCCACAAAGTGTTCCCCATACAATCATGCCCTGCGTGGGGCGCGCGGGGGCGGGGGTGTTAGACAACCAGAACCCCAGAACGTTTCACACAAGCCAAGGCCCCATCCAGCGAATCCTTCATCTCAGAGGCCGTGGGGCGACTGAGGCAGGCTCTAGCCTATCCCAGAGCCCCGCAGTCGCAGCAGGGATGCCAGAAGGAGCAAGATCTTGCTGGGGCCGGCGAGCCCAGGCCCGGGAGGAGGGGGTGGAGGTCTCCGGACACCGAGTGGGAGCTTGGTGGTGCCTGGGGGAGGGGGCTGGGGAGCGCGGGAGAGGCGGAGCTGGCCCGCAGAGGCCCCTCCCCGCGCTAGCACCGCGGCCAGGCCTGTTATTCCGCCCGCCGCTCTGCCCGGACCCGCGCACCTCCAGTGGCTCCGGGAGTCGGCCCCCGCACCACCCCGCCCGGGCCTAGAGCCACCTCTAAGCCGAGGCCGGAGACAGAGCTGGAGCTGCTGTCGCATCCCAGCCGGGCCTCCCCTACTATCCCTCCCTCTGGCTGGACATCTGGACCCTGGGCCCCCGCACCGCCTGGGTTCCGGAAACCCTCCCCGCCCAACTCCGTGGCCCAGCCCCGCACGGTCCTCCCTCCAGACTCCCCAGCCCCGACTTCCGTCTACTCCTGGACCCCCGCTTCCCATCCCTTTCCTCCGCCCCCACCTCCCCAAGCCTGGACCCCGGTGGGAGGGAGGGGGGTGTGCGCCCTGCGCCGTCCCCGCCCCGCCCCCCGTGATTCCCCCTGCATGGCCGGCCCGGGTGGGGGGTACGGGGGGGCCCGGGCGCCATGCGGGGGGGTCACAAAGGGGGTCGTTGTGCCTGTCCCCGTGTGATTCGGAAAGTGCTGTCAAAATGCGGTTGCTGCTTCGCCCGGGGGGGACGTGGTGAGTGCGAGGTTTTGGGGCAGCATTGACTTGGGGGGGTGGCTTGAGTTTGGGTTTGGGGCGTCTGCCCTAGGGATTTAGGGCTGGAGCCTATGCGTTTTCCAGGAAACGGATTTAACAAAGAATATCCGAGGTCCTTTCTTACTAGATTTCTTGTACTCGTTCAAGTTGAGGAAATTGAGGAAGGGTCAGAGGGTTCATCTCTTGCCTATAATCAGCTGGCTAGGAGGAAAAACTCCCTCACCATTTATCAAACCACTTGGCTGAAAAGTCTTCTAAAAAGAGAATAGAGAAATGATGAACTCGGGGCGAGGGGAGGGTGATTGTAAGAGGCTTCATAAAAACTCAAATTGCTGTTCTTCTCAATTGCTGACCAAAGATAGCCCTGCTGAGCTGTCCTCACTGCCCCCTCTGTTGGGTATGTGCATGTGCTGGACAGGTGTGCTGTCCAATATATGTATATATAGTAATTACTGCAGTTGGAGGGGTGGAGGAGGAGGGGTCTGGGGGTGGCAGACAGCTGAGTGTTTTTTGTTCTCTTCCCCCCTGGGAGAATGGCCTGTACCTATTGGAAGGGGAGTGTTGTAGGAAAGCAGATGGTTACCCCGTTTCCAGTATCTGCCCAGATGGCTGCCCCCACCCCCATATTTCACTATGCTCAGGGTATGGGGAATCTCCACAGGAACTGGAGGAGTACAGGCCTAGGAGCTAGGTGTTTACTGTCCTTCTGCTCCAGGGTGCCCTTGCAAAGATTTCTATCCTGGCCGATTCAAATGAGGATTGGCAAAAGAGTCAACCCTGGAAGACACAGGGTCTGAACATCATGGAGAGAACAGCCTGGGAGTTCCTCTAGGACCCTACATCTGGAGCTGGGACAATGTCCGTCAACTGCTTTTCCCCCCCTCCCATTAGAATCTTATTCCATTGCTGGTAGTGAGGGGAGCGTGTCAGCGTCTGCTGCCTCGGGTCTAGCTGCTCCGTCTGGCCCCAGCTCTGGCCTCAGCTCTCGCCTCTGTTCTCCGGTCCCCCCTGGGCCAGTAACTGGCCTGAGGAGATGGATGGATCATTCCAAACATTGTCTCAGTGTGGAAACTGAGGCAGACAGTGGTCAAACAGGACAATATGAGGTGAGCGGGGCATGCCACCAAAGTAGGGTATTAAGGAAAGACACTTGGGAAAGGGGTAGCAGGTTGGGGTCATTGGTCATCAGGGAACTAACCCATCTGTTGTTCATGGCCTCGGTCACTCTGTCTGGCCTTAGAACTGGATGCTGGAACCAACAGTAGCCACAGGAGAGGGGTTGCCAGAACTAACCTTATTGACTACATTGTTGGAAGGTCCGGGAGAGAAGATACAGGTATGAAGAAATATATGGAGCTGGGCATGTGGCTTGTACCTGTTCAGGGTCAACTTCAGCTACATATCAAGTCCCAGGCCCTCCTGGGCTATGAGATCATATTTCAAAATCAACCAAAACAAGGCTGGAAAGGAGGCTCCATGGTTAAGCACACTTGCTTCTCTTCCAGAAGACCCAAGTTCAGTTCCGAGCACCTACATCAAGTGACTCACAGTTAGCTTTATCTCCAACTCCAAAGAACTCGAGCACTCTCTTCTGGTTTCTGTGGATACTAGCACACATGTGATGCCCTAATACCTATATAATACATAGTAATAATAAAAACCTTAAATCAGGTATGGTGACCGACACTTTCAATCCCAGCACTCAGGATGCAGAGCCAGGTGGATCTGTAGTTCAAGGCCAGCTTGGTTTATATACCAAGTTTCAAGACAGCCGGAGCTACATAGATCCTGTCTCAAACAAATAAACAAACAAACAAACAAACAAACAAAAACAAAAATATATAAAACAAACAAATAAAAAAACAACAACAAATGAATGAATATTGATCTGAAAAGGCTCTCCTCACTGAAAAGGCATTTCCTTGTTTTGCCCTGGGATGCTCTTACCTTCCAGCCACCTGAAGAGGAGACTTTGTCTCAAGCTCCCCCGAATGAGGAAGAACAGAAGAAAGTAGCCCTGGAAAGGAGTATGTAAGTTTATAGCATACTCCAGTTGCTGAACATCACAAGACCCCTCCCATTTTACGGCCCTCTGAGGGTGTCTGTGGTGATGAAGGGTCATTTAGTCCAAAAAGAACTGGCTGAACTAAGGATGTCACTGCCTTGTGCTCCCTAGGTTCGTCCTGAGTGAGCTGGTAGAAACAGAAAAAATGTATGTGGATGACTTGGGACAGATTGTAGAGGTAGTTTCCTTTATTTTTCCCAGCTCTGACCACTTACCCTTTCCCTCTGCTTGGGGATATTGTCAAGAGCTGGTGTTCCTCTGTACCAGCTTCCTAGTGCCCTCTACTTCTCAACTTTGTGTTGGAGCTACCCGGAGCCGAGATTACATGCTCACAGCCCCATTTCATCTTTCCTGCAGGGTTACATGGCTACCATGGCTACTCAGGGGGTCCCTGAGAGTCTTCGAGGTCGGGACAGGATCGTGTTTGGGAACATTCAGCAAATCTATGAATGGCACCGAGAGTAAGGGCATAGAACCCCGGGCCAGGTGCTGGGGAAGGACGTGTGTCTAGCCATCCCTCCATCCTAGAGTTTGTAACCAAACCACGGTCCACTGGAACTCAAGGCAGCCTTTTGGAGTTTTGTAGGGAGAGTGACTGGGGCATGTAACTGAAAATCTTGGATGTGTGAGGAGGTTGAGTGGCCTGAGAAGCTTTGGATGTGTCGCTTATCTCCCAACTCTTGCAGCTATTTCCTACAGGAGCTGCAGCAGTGTTTGGAAGATCCTGATTGGTTGGCTCAGCTATTCATCAGACATGTGAGGCGGGGCCCTACCAGGGGAAGGGTTCGGAGTGGGTCTGCGCTCGCCCCTATTTATCGTCATCTACTCTGCTCTCTTTATCGTAGGAGCGCCGGCTGCATATGTATGTGGTCTACTGTCAGAATAAGCCCAAGTCAGAACATGTGGTGTCAGAATTTGGAGACAGCTACTTTGAGGTCAGTGGCTGAAGTGTCTTATGGGGAAAGAAGCATTGAACCAGCACGAACAAGCTTTTCAGGCCTGCTCTTGTCCCCAGGAGCTCAGGCAGCAGCTGGGGCACCGTCTACAGCTCAATGACCTCCTCATTAAACCTGTCCAAAGAATTATGAAATACCAGCTGTTGCTCAAGGTCAGGACCACCCTAGTCCCTGGGGATACAGCTGGCTGGGACAGGCTTTTCCTGAGTCATCTTCAGGGTTCTTGAAGGCTCTAATGGGGTCCTCAGGGTTGGATATAAGCACTTCTGAGGATGTGCTCACAACCTTCCCAAACAACCCTTCTCTATGTCCTAGGATTTTCTGAAGTATTACAGAAAAGCTGGGAAGGATACTGAAGAGCTGGAGGTGAGGTTCCCAGGACATTATACCTACCTTGTCCTCTTAGTCTCTTGAGTACCTTAGTCTCTGGGTGATTCAGGGATGTCTGGTTTTTAGGGAGAGGCCCCTGGGTTGGTGATGTGTGGAAAGACAACGGTTTGGCTCTCTCAAAAGGAGGCCTCTTTGTCAGTAATGACTCTATTTGTCCAACAATGTCCTTCTTCACCTATATCCCAGCAAGCTGTGGAGGTCATGTGCTTCGTACCCAAGCGTTGTGATGATATGATGTCCCTGGGGAGACTTCGTGGATTTGAGGTATGGGAACGAGGCAGGCAGGAAACAGCAATGAAGTGTTCTTGAGCTCAGGTCTTAGCACTCTGGGTCCTTATAAGGAATTACCTTCTGAGCAACTGAGCAACTCCACCGGGGTTAGTCGGGAGTGTGGGGGGTTGGGGCGGAGGGAAAAGCTGAGGCGCTTTTCCAAACCTTCTTATGCTTTCTCAGAGGCTATGTCCTTTGATTCCAGGGGAAACTGACTGCTCAGGGGAAGCTCTTGGGCCAGGACACATTCTTGGTGACAGAGCCTGAGGCTGGTGGTCTGCTCTCTTCCCGGGGTCGAGAGAGGCGCGTCTTCCTGTTTGAGCAAATCGTCATCTTCAGTGAGGCATTGGGAGGAGGAGGTCGAGGTGGAGCACAGCCAGGCTATGTGTACAAGAGCAGCATCAAGGTGGGGAGGGACCGTCAGGGAGGGAGGAGACTGGGATGGGCTGAGGCCTCGTGACGTCTGACTCTTGGGGTTGGTGGAGGGGCCTGCAGAATCTAAGGACTGTATCTGCTTGCAAATCCAGGTGAGCTGTCTAGGACTGGAGGGAAACCTTCAGGGCAACCCTTGCCGTTTCGCGCTGACCTCTAGGGGACCGGAAGGAGGGATCCAGCGCTACATTCTGCAGGCTTCAGACCCTGCAGTCAGTCAGGCCTGGATCAAGCTAGTGGCTCAGATCCTGGAAAGCCAGCGTGACTTTCTCAATGGTGAAGCTCCCATCATCCTCCGCAGTAGGCTCCCCGAAGCCATTTGACCTCCTGAACCCTTCCCCTGACCAATCCCCTTGGCTCTTTGTGCCTGGCTTTTCTCCACTCTCCACCCCTACCCCTGCCCCAATCCTCTAAAAGTTCCAAGCACTTTACACTGGCTAGTGTATGAGGTCTGGGGCAAACGGGAGGAAGGGAGAAGCAGAGGGCTTAATCTGTCTCTCCTGTAATACTTCTCCGTTCTTTGCCTGGCCTCAGCATTGCAGTCACCCATTGAGTACCAGAGAAGAGAGAGCCAGACCAACAGCCTGGGGCGGCTAGGAGGACCTGGGGTAGGGAGCCCAGGGAGGATGCGGCCTGGAGACCTGGCCCAGGTCAGCTTGCACACACCCATCAATGGCTCCCTCCCTTCCCTGCCCATAGGGGAGGTGCCCAGAGCACCCTTGCCTCTAGATATACAGGTATGAGGAATAGTTGTCTACTAGGGTTGAAAGGGGAGGGCATTCTCCCCTCCCCCCCCACCTCTCCCCCTCCCCCCTTGTTTTTGTTCATCACCTTCCTTTTGTGTGACTTTTCTACTTTCCATTCTGACCTTCCTTGATTTAATTCCAGGGCAAAACGAGGGTGGGCTGGCTAGGGGCTTTACCTGGGAAGAGAGGGGAGGGTAGACTGCTGGTCTCTTTCTGCAGGCTCTCAGTGATGCCCCCAAGACTCCTCATGACCCACTAGCTCTTCCAGCTCTGAGCACCCCTCCCTGTCAGGCCAGGCTGGCCAAGCTGGACGAAGATGAACTGTAACTGGTGAAGGCCTTGGGAATGGTGCTGATTCAGCCACTGAGTCCTCAAGGGATTTGAGGACAATCCTGGCAATGTGCCAGGGTCCTTTCTTCCTGGTGTGTGGAGGATGGGCAAGCCTGGGAGATAGATCAACATGGAAGGGTGCGCTTAGACCTGAAAGGACTCTTCTCTGCACAAGGACACAGGATCTGTCAGCTCCACTCCACGCATGCATCCCTCAAATGGAGGATATGTAGGGGCTTGGAGGGAGGGCTAAGGGCAGGGACCATATAGAAATTGTTGGTTTTGTTGTGATTTTGTTTTCCAGTTTCCTGTGAATAAAAGTTTTGTTACATCACAATGCTGATGTTTTGATAGTAGGAGATGAGATGGGAATGGATTGGTGAGGTATCAGGGAAGAGATCTGCTTGCCGGTGAGGAAGGGCCTGATGATAAGAGAGGGGTAGAAGCTGGATGTGGTGGCACATACCTTTAGTGCCAGCACTCGGGAGGCAGAAGCAGCTGGATGTGAGGCCCTATCCAGCCTGGTCTACACGGTGAGGTTCTGTCTCAAACAAATAGCAAAACAAGAGAAGAATAGAAGATCAAAGGAGGGTGATCTTTCTCACCCTCTTGCAATTACAACATCTCTCAGTGCGCACCGAGGGCTTGGGGAAGAGTCTAGAGTTAACTTAAGATAGTCACCCTATTATTTGGTCCTTCTGGGTTCAAACTCTACCAGAAGGCTTACTGTACCATGACTTCTTACTATTATCCGCCCCCCCCCCATCTAGATACTAGTTATAAAATACCCAGAGTACCTTTCTCTGAGGCTTCCATGTTCTGCTGAAGAATGGGAAGGTGAAGAGGATCCAGGGAAGGGGTAAAGTATGCTCACACTTTTTTTTTTTTTTACAACAGAGCTAGAAGTAAAGTGCTGAAGAGGTCTTCACCCCTCCCTACTGCTGGCACAGCCCTTGGGATAGGGACAACCAAGTGTACAGAGACCCAGATGGCCTCTGGGCCCCTATGTATCTGTGTGTCCACTCTGTCCACCAGTCCCCTGGGCTCGGTCACATGTGCTGAGGCTTCCTCAGCAGACAATAGACTGCTGGGGTGGGGCTTGTGGAGATGCTGGAGCCTCCCTATGGGCCCCAGGTCCCTTTGGTGGACAATGAGGGGAGGGGTTTGTAAGGGGGGGACACAGGACGTGAGGCCTAGATAAGATTTCTGGGGAACAATAGGAGGAATTGAAGAGGAGAGACCCACCCTCTCTGTACCCCCACCCTGGGCTTTGGGATCAGGGACTAGAGGAACCAGAGAGTGATGGTGGGGGGTTACTAAAGTGTCTTTGAATGGAGGAAGGGATGCCAGCAAACGGCAGGAATATGGGGCTCAGAACCTTGGTGTCTCCTCAGGGACTACATGGGTACCCGAGGTGGGTGGGTGGTCCCTTTGTGCCCAAGCCCACCAATGCCAGCTGTACTGGGGTAGCCAAAGCAGCTGGGGCAGCTGTGCCAGAAGCAAGTGCCGTGCCATTAGTTTAAACACGTACTGTTGAATGCCTACCTTGAGAATAAAACCTGATGTAAGTAAGGAACAGTATTTCAGGGCTTTGTGGCTACTAAGAAATAAAATAAAAATTTCATATTCCCTCAGTATTTCCCCTAAAATAGGCTCTCAACCACCCTTAGCAGAGAGGTGTGTAGTTCTGACTCTGTCCTTGCTCACTGTGTATTAACTTGTAAAACTGCTTTCTTGTTATAAAACACTTTCTTGGGGGTAAGCTTGCCATCTGAGAAATGGGATTCGGGTGAGGAATCCCAACTGGAGTTAACATTGTACTTCAATGATGAGAGTATGCAGGGCCTCCGGCGAAGACCATTGACCCAAAGAAACCAACTGTCTTTGCTCAATGTGCAAAAGAAGAAAGAGCCCCTGATGATGAAGTGAGGATCATTAGAACTAGTTATGGGTCTCTTATTTTTGCCATTCTTCATAGCAGGCCCCCCAGGCTTCCGGGCAGTCAGATCTGGCTAAGAATGTCTGAGGAGGCGCCGGACACAGGGACTTTTTCCACTCAAGTCTGACCCAAGGAGGTACTCTAGAGAGTACTCCCTACAGGTCTGGATTGGATCCTGCTTTATGGAGGCGGGCTCAGGACTAGCGGGGGGTTGGGGAGCGGGCAGAGGGGTATTTAAGACTGGGAGATGCTGTAGGGGGCCCAAGGTCAAAATGAGTGGGCCACTTGTCTCTGGGACCTGCTCAGGTCCGGAAGAGGTTTCTGACCTTAAGTCTCCGCTGAGCTCTAGGTTCAGAGAACCTCTCACCCACGCTCGGTTCCAGGAGCTTTTCGGGGGCGCAGAGGAGCCGGAGCTACCAGCTGAGCCCTGCTTACCCTGGCTGTGCAGGCTGTGGAGGAGGCGAGCCTGCTTCTGTTCTGGGCCGGGGGCGTGGCGCGTGCTGCTGGCCCGGCTGCCCCCGCTGCGCTGGCTGCCCCTTTACCGCTGGCGAGCCTGGCTGCTAGGAGATGCTGTGGCTGGAGTAACTGTGGGGATTGTGCACGTGCCCCAGGGTGAGAGGCCCTAACTACAGCATGTTGAGGTTCCAAACTATGGGGGGAGGGGGGTGTCCTTCCAGTGAGTAGCCCTGGGGAGCCGAGAATTGAACTACAAGGTGGTGGGTTAGTGTCCCTGCTGGGTCAGAGAGGGGGAATTTGAGGCTCAGTTCGGGAGGAGGACTGTGAGACTCCTTCATACCCCCCTGTGCGATCCTGTGAGACATCTTGGACTCTGTTCCGCTTCAGAGAACTGAAGAGAAGCACAAAGTCTGCCACTCAGGACGTGGGCAGGGATCTGTGACCTTGTCAGCCTCACGACCTCCCACTGAGGCCCATTAACCTCTCATTTCCCTCCGGTGTTGTGATTTAGAGTTTTTGCTGCCAGCCCAAGAGTGAGAAAGGGCGGTATCTGGAGATTATAGGGACCCCCCCACACACACACCTCTCTTCTATCTCCTAGGCATGGCTTTTGCCCTCCTGACCTCGGTACCCCCGGTCTTCGGACTCTACACTTCCTTCTTTCCAGTTCTCATCTACAGTTTGCTGGGCACTGGGAGACACCTGTCCACCGGTGAGTAGCTAGACTGCCCGAGACGTGACTTTAGGATGGAAATAATCGAGAGGTTGAGGGGTTCTGGGTGGGTGGGGAGGAAACAGGATCTCACTGTATGTGTATTCAGTCTTAGCTGGTCTGAGGCTCCCCATAGACCAGGTGGTTTCAAACTGGAGACGTGTCTGCCTTCGCCTCCCTATTCCAACGCCCATCTATTGCTCGTATTAAAGATGTGGGCCAAACACGCCCTTGCCAGGTGGCTACTTGAAAGCTTAGGAGGAATCCTCTGCCACCTTCCTTCCCCTCCAAGCTATCTCCAACTCACTCCCACCCTCTTTGCGCAGACCTCTGTGACCTCCCTAGACTTGCTAGAATGGATCCTGAGGTGGGAATTCACAGTCCCCTGTGAAATATGATTAAATTTGGCCTAGAAGGGACCGGGGTGGGGCACTTTTTGCCAGGGGGTCGCACACTTTTCCTCCGTGCCTGCCAGTTCCTGGCAGCAGCACCGGCCCATAACCCTCATGATCTCAAGATCTTCACGTAGGCAGCTACCTTCTAAAAAAGTGGACCAGAGAGCAGCACCCAAGGCTCTAGGCCTGCGGGATCTGGGCTGCTGCTCTGTCCCAGGCTGCACCGACTGCTAACCTCTGTGCTTGGCCCATGGATGCAGGAACTTTTGCAGTACTCAGCCTCATGACTGGCTCCGTTGTCGAGAGGCTGGTGCCCGAACCCCTCGCGGGGAACCTCAGTGGAATTGAAAGAGAGCAATTGGAAGCTAGGAGAGTTGGAGCGGCAGCGGCTGTGGCCTTCGGGAGTGGGATACTGATGGTAAGGGACGACCCAGTGCAGACCTCCTAAGGGAGGGATCCACCGAAACGAATCAGAACAATGGATCCTGAGGAAGTGTGGGACGAGGGAGGGTAGGAACACTCCTCGGATTCAGGTCCCGAGTGGCAGATGTGTGGTGAGGAAGCTGGCTGGTCTGTGGGCGATCGCACACTATTCCCACCCCCCTCCACCTTCTCTACAGCTGGCGATGTTCGTGTTGCAGCTTGGTGTCCTGTCCACCTTTTTATCCGAGCCTGTAGTCAAAGCGCTGACCAGTGGGGCTGCGCTGCACGTACTGGTGTCCCAGCTGCCAAGCCTCTTGGGATTGTCTCTCCCACGCCAGATCGGCTGCTTTTCTCTCTTTAAGGTGGGAGTGGAGAGAGGTTTCTAGAAGTCACACACACACACACACACACACACACACACACACACACACACACACACACACACACACACTCAAAGGATAGCTGGAACGGGGAAGGTTGGAGGGACAGCGCGCGGCTGGAAAGGAGTGTAGGGAGCCACGGTGCTGAGGGAGGTTGTTGGAGAGATGAGAGCTTTTCTCGGGTCTAGTGGGTGGATGTTGAATCCTGCAGGGTCCGTTAACACTGTCACCCGGCCTTTGCTCACGGTCCCTGCCTGTAGACGCTGGCTGCGGTGCTCACCGCACTGTCCCGGAGCAGTCCTGCAGAACTGACCATCTCAGCGCTCAGCCTGGCCTTGCTAGTGCCGGTCAAGGAACTGAACGTGAGATTCCGGGACAGGCTACCCACTCCGATCCCAGGAGAAGTTGTCGTGGTGAGGACCGTCCTAGGTCGCTATCCCCTGCTGTGTCCCTAGCTTTACACATCCAGTAGGATCTAGAGGCTGCCGCCCCCTTGTGGAATGCACAGAAGCCACAAAGAAGCCCCGCTGACACTTGTACTTTTCCAAGCATCTTCCGGAGAAATGGACCCGCCAGAACTACCTACCTGATCCGTCTCCTTCCCGGATCGAGCTGCTTCCCGGCCTCTGTGCACGTCTCCTTCCGTCTCCTTTCACCTTTTCTTCTCTCCTCGTGGGTGTCTCCCTGTAATTCACTGTATCTTCCTTTCATTGGCCCCCCAGGTAACTGTAACTCACTTTCCTATGTAAATAAACGTCAGAGTTTTCCACGGGTAACTCAGATACGCTTATATATAGTCCAGCTTCCCTGAGAATGGCTCAAGGGTATCAAAGGATGTCCTTAGATCCTTTATCTCTCCAGGCAAGCACTATGGCCCTTCCTTCATAGGTGAGACATAATTGGTAGGCATCCACTCCGAACATTCTGTGGCCTCACCAGCTGAGACCACCAAGGCCCACACTGGGATTCTCTTTCATGCTGAGGCTTTTCTAGACTCTGCCGAAGGTTCCATCTCTTTCTAGGAAACGTCCATTTATACCCTAATGTGCTATTTCCCTCAGGTGCTTCTGTCATCCGTGCTGTGCTTCGCCTCTTCCCTGGACACAAGATACAATGTCCAGGTTGTGGGGCTATTGCCTGGAGGGTAAGAGAGAAAAGACAGTTATTCTTCCTTCTCCCATAGATACCCTCCCTTGTCCTGCCCCATCGATTTGCTCTCTCTGCTCAGTTTCCCTGTAATACCCAACCCATCCTTATCATGGATCTTTCTCTAGATTTCCCCGACCACTCTTCCCCACCCTGGATGATCTGCCCAGGATACTGGCCGATTCGCTACCCATCGCGTTGGTTACTTTTGCTGTGTCCACCTCGCTGGCCTCCATCTATGCAGACAAGTATAGCTACACGATTGACCCCAACCAGGTGTGACTCTGACTGGATGCCAGCCTATGCCCGTGTCCCACGCCAATGTCTTCCTTTTCTTCACTGACTGTGTCCTTCTAGGAACTCTTGGCCCATGGTGTCTCCAACCTTGTTTCTTCTCTCTTCTCTTGTTTTCCCAACTCGGCCACACTGGCTACGACCAGTTTATTAGTGGATGCTGGTGGGAACACACAGGTAAGAGGGAGTTCTTGGGTAAGGAGAAAAGATGGGTTATTCAGGCAGGGGTGGCAGCGGAGGGTGGGGACACAGGCAGATATACCAGAGCATCTATATTCGGAGGGAAGGCATTATAAGGAGGAGAATTTGACAACGATAAAGCTCCATGTGGACCTCTGTAGGCTGTAAGCCCTGACAAAAGCTATGATCCCTCAGATTAATTTTAAAATATTTTAAAAACTGCCCAGACGTGATGGTGCATGTCTTTAATCCCAGAGCTTGGAAGACAGAGGCAGGCAGATCTCTGTGAGTTCTAGGCTAGCCTGGTCCAGAGCTATTTACACAGAGAAATCCTGTCTCAAAAATGCCAATATATGATTTGGAAAGATAACTCAATGGGTAAGAACACTATGCATATTAAATAGATAAATCTTTTTTAAAAACATACATATGTATATATTACACATATGCTATATATGTAATATATATATACATACACATATATACACACATACATATATAGTTGAATGTTGATTTACATACTCAGAATTCTAGAAACTAGAAAGGCTGGCTGAAGTGGGGGATTTGGAGTTCAGGGCTTTCTGGGGTACACAGAGACTGTTTCTTTCCTTTTTTTAAAGATTTATTTTTGTCTGTATACAGTATTGTGTCTGCATGTGTCCCCGAAGGCCAAAAGAGGGCACCAGATCCTATTATAGATGGCTGTGAGCCACCATGTGGTTGCTGGGAACTGAACTCAGGACCTCTGGAAGAGCAGCCATCTCTCCAGTTCCAGAGACTGTTTCAAAATGAAACTGATGGCTGCTCAGTGGATAAAATACTTGCTGCACAATCATAATGACAGGAGTTCAAATTCCCAGCTCCGTGGGCATAGCGACCTGTCTTGAGAACAGAGATGGGGAATGGGGTGTCCTGGAGCAGAGGGACTAGCTGGGCTATCCTGTATCTGAGGAGATCTGGGTTCAACTGAGAGATCCTTCCTCAATGTGACAAGGAAGGACCTCAATGTCAAATTCTACCAGAACTGGGACATGGGTGTGTTTGTCCCTGAACACATTTGTACTGCTACACCACACACACACACACACACACACACACACACACACACACACACACACACACACACACACACCTTTAAGTATAGGAGATAAATTCTGAGGTTTTCCATAAGAACCTCTTAAAAAAATAAATATTTACTCTACATTGCTTTTCCCCTGGTATTTTTTGTTTTCCTTACTGTTACTACCCTAAGCAGACTAGTCTGCTTGTTGAGTCTTCAGCACCAAGATGACCTTTTAAGATGGAGATTGGTTACACTAGTGATGCTGACCTGCATACATCTGGGAGAGATTGACAAATAATAGACATTTAACTGAGGGAGGGGGCGGCTAAGTGTCTAAGAAATGGGTGAGCAGGGCATTTATGTGTGGAAGGAGGTTTTGGGAGGAGGGGAGAGTCTGGGCAAGGGGACCAGCTCCCACACAGGTGGGGGTGGAGGAGGTTCTCTCCTTCCTTGTCTGTATCTTTCTGTTCCCCAGCTGGCCGGCCTCTTCTCCTGCATAGTGGTCTTGTCAGTGCTGCTGTGGCTGGGGCCTTTCTTCTACTATCTACCCAAGGTGAGGAGGAGAGGAGGCGCTGTGTGCTTGAGTGGAATTGGTTGAATTCCAGAGCCTTTGGACAAAAGCCTATTCTTCTCTGTCTCAAGGCTGTCCTGGCTTGCATCAATATCTCCAGCATGCGCCAGATGTTCTTTCAGATGCAGGAATTACCACAGCTGTGGCACATCAGTCGTGTGGACTTTGTGAGAAATCTCATTACCCCAGGTTGCCACTCCCCAGCATCCCCTGCCTCTGCCTTGGACCAAAGCTGATCATTCTGGTCCTAAGTTCTTTAATCCATACAACCTCCAACACAAAGACCTCATGCATATGTCAGAGGTTGGGATTTGAGCTCATTGGACCTGAAGGTTTCTATGGAGACATTTTTTCTTGGTGGTTCTGAAGATTGAACCCGGAACCTCATGACTATTATCAGAGTTCCCTACCATTGAACTTCACCCCCAGCCCAGACCTCCCAAATCATAGAGGGTATGATGTAATATTTGGTGTGTATACTCTGAAGTAAGCCCTTCCTTCCACCATGCTTCCTTCCTTCTGAGTCATCCTTGCTTACATGTGTCCTTAAACCCGTGCTTCTTCTGGGAAACCCACCCATATCCATGTCCTTCAGGTTGTGTGGATGGTCACATGGGTGGCAGTAGTGACCCTGAATGTGGACCTGGGCCTGGCTGTGGGTGTGATTGTCTCTATGATGACAGTAGTCTGCCGAACTCAGAGGTAAGCAGAGATGGATAGAGGTTGAAGTGAGGGGAGAGAGATAAGACACTCTAGGGGTGACTATAGCCAGGCAAAGCTAGGAATCTGACTCCAGCTTCTTCCCAAGGGTGCAGTGCCTGGCGCTTGGATTGGCAGAAGGGACAGAGCTCTACAGGCCACTCAGAGAGAGCCATAAGGTGGGTGACAGCAGCCGAAGAAGAAAGGAGGGGTTGGTCAGGGGCATCTCTGACTCCTGTGTCCTGTAGCTCCTCCAGGCCCCAGGCCTCTGTATCCTGAGCTATCCAGCACCACTCTACTTTGCAACCTGTGGGCAGTTCCGCCACACCTTGGAGTGGCATCTGGGGCTTGGAGAAAGAAGCAAAGTGAGGATTTTGGTTAAGGAGGAGTGTGGACCCTCTGGGATTGGGAGGCCGGTGTGTTTTGAGAATGCAAGTCGGTGCCTGTGATTTGGAGACAGTGAATGCTGTTTTTCTCTATTTATAGCAGTCTCCAAAACTGAGGGGTCCACTTGAGGAAGGTGAGGTGCGATGACAAAGGAGGAGATTTGGTTGTGAACCACAGAGGCCTCTGGGTACTCCTGCCTTCTCCCATCTTAGGTGCTGAGCCCATCAGAGTGGTGGTCCTGGACTTCAGTGGCATTACCTTTGCAGATGCTGCAGGAGCCAAGGAAGTGGTACAGGTGAGGGCGCAGGGAAGCCAAGGAAAACCTCCCCTTCAAATCCTTGATTTAGGCTTTAACTTCTCTGTCTGGTTTCTGCAGCTCACCAGGCGATGCCAGGATGCTGGGATCTGTCTCCTCCTGGCTCAGTGTAATGGTGTGTGGTGTTAAATACAGAGGAGGGAGGGGCCAGGGAGGGATTAGGATCCCAGCACCTGACACCTTTCCCATACAGCCTTGGTGCTCGAGACCTTGACCCAGGCAGGACTCCTGGATAGAATGAATCCAGAACAACTCTTTGTGAGTGTCCAGGATGCAGCTGCACATGCACTGGAGAGACTGGTAAGGGGTTAGTAGCCTCATGAGCAGGAGCCAGGAGGTGCTGGGTACAGAGGAGCACATGAAAATCTGGGAGAGAGGGATTTGGAGAAGGAACTGAGCAAGATAGAGAAGGAAGCAGGGAGAAACTGCCTAGATGATTGAAGGGTGGGGGTGGGCACGTTCTTAATACCCAACACATGGAGGGAGCAGAGGCAGGAGGATTTCTATGAGTTTGCCGCCAGCCTTGAGTTCCAGAACAGCCAGGGATACATAGGAAGACCCAGTCTCAAAACAAAAACAAAAACAAAAACAAAAACAAAAAACCAAACAAACAAGTTAGGGAGTGTGAACCACCTTTCAGTAATGGTGAAGGCCGTCACTAAGGTCCCTAAAGGGTTGATAGGCTCTGGAACACTGAGTCTCAGAGATGGGTGGTGGTAACCTAATATCCCTCAGCTGTCCTTTTTCTTCCCCAGAAGCCCACTGGACCAAAGATTTGCACAGTGTGGGTCTGAGCAATGTCGAGAGGAGTGTGCGAGGCCCCAACAGTATGTGTGTGAGAAAGGCCTTGGCCTTCGAGTCCCTCAGTGCAACCAATGAGAAGCTGAGATTATCTGAAGTCCATGAAGTGGGTCTAGGCATCTGCATGTGGATCTCTCCAACCCCTCTCCTCAAACCCCACCGTGTCCAAAGTACTGCAGAGAGACATGTAAAGATGGCTTTCACCGTGTGTTCATCAGCTCCACAAAACTCCAGACACAGTGCTTTCTGTGGGGGTATGTTGAAGCCGGGACACACGGTGCTGGATCCAGAGCTGGGGTGGGGGTTCATGTCCCTGGGGTTGCACATTGGGAGTTTCCCTGCCCCCTCAGGAGGTGAGAGTATTTCCACTTGAGGGTCTTAGAGTCCTTCTGGGCTCTTTGGCACTTGGAAAGTGATTCCCCCGATTTCCTGCCCCATAGGAATGGGGTTGGGGGAGGACTTGGCACTGGTTGTGGGGAGGTTATGGCTCCATCAGGCCTCTGGTCACTCACAGAGAGGAAAGGGTTGTCACCAGGACAAGCCCCTGTTAGGGATCAGGTTGGTGGAAAGAGAGGGTCAGGGGTCAGGGGATGGAGGGGCTGCTGGAAATTTCCTGGCAAGGATAGGAGACAGGCCCAGCCTGACAATGGGAAGTCCCAAATCAGCCATCACTCAGCGGACATGCACTGTAGCCGGTGTTTGAAGAAGAGCAGACGATGTTTGGCCACCTGACTTTGGTCCAGTGATCCCGGGTAACGGTAGCGGGCATAAGTTTCAGCCCCTACACCCTTGGCTGTCCACGGCAGTTTCACCTTCGATGCATGATCCACAACAACATCGGAGCAGGAGCCAACACGAAGGGAACCAAGTCCATCCAGGAAGAATTCTGGGGAGAGGGTGGGGAGGGCACACGGTTAAGGCTCCCCGAGGGTGGAAAAGTCCCTCCTATTTAGAGAGAATTGTAATCTAGACCTCAGAAGGCGGCTGTGCAAAAACTCTGTTGCTGAGGACACTTTAGCGTCTTTCGGTCTGTTTAACTCTGGTGTAAAGTGGAGTTCGTGTCAATAAATACCGCATTCACTCCTCTGAGTAGGTCTGAACGTGGGGGAGCAGGGGGCAGTAAAGGTGACCTTGGCAGTGGAGGGGAAGTTCATGGCCGACCATCAGCTGTACTGTATGAGGTGTCAATGAGATGTCAGGCAGAAGCCAGGGGAGGTTTCCGGGTTTTATTTTATTTTATTTTTATTATTTTTAAAAAGCTCAGGTGTAGTTCTAGGTAACAAACACCCCAACCCCTCAGAACTGTTCTAGCATCCAATGGGAGGGGGAGGGTTTTGTGGAGTCCTTCCCAGGCCATGCCAGGAGGGGGCGCAACTTACCCATATGTGCCACCCGGTTGAGGCGCGGGTCAAAGCCCACCTCGCGCACTTTATCTGTGCGCGCCAGGAAGAAGTTGACCACGCCGTCAGTGACCACGCAGCTTGGAAAGCCAACGAGGTCGTGGTGAAAACCGCGCTTTTGCCGGAGGCAGTCTCCAAGGCCTGGGGCGCCCGGCTCCACGCTCAGCAGCTGCCGGTAGGTGGTAGAGAAACCCGAGATCTCCCGCACGGCGCCCCCAACCTGCAGGGAGAAAGAAGGTGCTCCAGTTAAGAATAGGAGCACGAAGCTTCCAATCTGCGCTTCCTGCCCCACCCTCGCCCTATATGCTTCAGCACCGGGGGACCCAGGACTGTCCCCCAGACCCTCCCACCCCACATTCTGCGCCCCCTCCTCACCAGGTCCAGGGGCGTCTTCTCCAGAACCTCCACAAACTTCTCCAGCCGCGTGCGCGCTGTGAAGACAAAGTCGTCGTCCACCCACAGCACGTATTTGGTGGTTACTTGGGATACCGCCAGGTTCCGACCTGCGAACCAACCCTAGGAGAGTTGTATTGTGGTTGGAGAGTCTGTAGAGGCAGGAAAACTCTGCCGTCTTTCCCTGACCCTCTGAAAATCCTGTGCCCCTCTCTAGACCTTTGAGTGCTTTCAGATGACTGGAAACTAGGTTAAAAAAAAATTCGCAGGTTCCCACCCCTCTTCCTAAAGACCTTCAAATTTTTTGCATTACATTTAATTCCTGCATGCATCCATCAATTCATTTTATTTTTTGTAAGTATTAAGCACCACTTCAAGAATACATAGTGGAATAAGACAGGCAAGATTCCTGATCCCAGGATCCCTTATAATAGACAGGTGCTTATTTCTGAGGCAGGTGGTCTTTAAGCACTGCCCTGCAAGATGCAGACTGAGAGCACGCCCATTTCCTGGAGTCCTCTAGAGCCGCTTTCAGCTTTGCAGGCCTCCCACCTTTCCGAAGGGCATGAGATAATGCTCCACATGAGGATCGCTAATGCGCTCCGGTTTGTCGCTGTCGTCAGCGATGATTATGGTGACTGTGGGGTAAAAGCGTCGGATGCTGGCAATGAGTGCCCGTAGTCGATCATAGCGAAGAAAGGTCTTGGTGGCAATGGTAACCAGAGCACTGATGTTGTACTGGGCTGAAAGCAAGGTTGGGTGCAGAAAGAAGGGAAAAATCCGAAAGAAAAATAGCAAAGCAGCCCCCCCCCCAGGGTCAACCCCTTCTTTCCTTCCCTAATCCCGAGAGCCTCACCTCCCTGGGGTAGAGTTGAAGGTGGGTACAGCCGGGGATGGGGAGGGTGTCTTATGCGGATGGTGAAGGCAGCTTCATGTCCCTTGGTGGAGAACCGGACTGGGAAGAAAGGACGTGGAATTGGGCCTTTAAGGCTAGAAGAATGTTCACTTTTCAGCGGACCAATATTTAAATCCCTATTCTGCGTTCTGCCTTTCCAGACTTTGGTGGGCAAGCGCATGTAAGTTCTGACTTCTGTGGAACCTACATCTTGCTTTTTTGTGTTGGTCTGAATTGGACTGCCTAATGCATGCTCTGCCAACACCCTACCACCGAGCTTATATTCACGGCCCTTATTCCTCCAGAAGATGACCTTGAATTTCCTGCCTCTTCCTACTGAATGAGCTTACAGGAGTACCTAATGAGACATCATGTAGAGTTCTGTGCAGTGCTGGGGACTGAACCCATGATCTTGTGCATGCTAGACAAGCACACAACCCACTGAGCTATATCTCCTGCCCAGAAAGGGACAGTTTAGGAAATAGAACACAGACAATAGAACATCTTTTTTTTTCCCCTTCCCCTTTTTGGCTTCTTGAGACTGGGTCCTGTCTAGGCCTGGCTGGTTTGGAATTTGCTTCATAGCCCAGGCTGGCTTCCACACTGAGGCAATTCTCCCACCTGCCTTAGATCCCTAAGTAATGGGCTTATGGGTGAGCATTACCATGCCTAGGTAAAAGCTAACTTTTAAAAAAGTTAATCTTTACTAAGCATTTACTACACGCCATGCCATATATCCATGGCATCAGTATCCTAGTTTACCCTTGAAGTTTATACACTCCTAGTATAGCATCCCAAGCACAAAGGCTACATCACAGACTACTATACTTAGCTCTGGGCTATACAGTTTTAAATTTTTCTGTAAATTGGGTGTGGTGGGACACACCTGTAATCTTGGTACTTGGCGGAGGAAAACCCAAGGGCCAGAGTCAAGGTCAGCTGAATAGTTAGTTTGAGGCCAGCCAGATGACTTCAACAAAACAAAAAAACTGAAAACGTGTTCTAAATTGATGAAGCCTTTAATCCTCATGATAAGTCCATTAAATAAATTCCTAATACAAGAAACAAAGCGTAGGCACAGAACAGCAAATCATCTGTAGTGCTCAACGACACCCAGAGCTAAGAGGATCTAATCACTGTGGTTCTGGGCTAAGTAAATGAGAAATGTCGAGTGTTCCCTTGTACAGGCGTTAAATAAAAACAGAGGTATGGAAAATTGTCTTAAGCAAAGAGGAGATATCTGAGCACAGGTGCAAATATGAAGAAGGAAGCAGCCAAGAAAAAATCTTGGGGAAGAACATTCCAGGCAGAGAAAATGGTAGAAAACTCTGGGGAAAAAGCTTTGGTGAGGAACAGGAAGAGAAAATGGAGCCTTGCAAGGTAAGTGTTGGGCTAGAAACCTTTGTGGGCAGCACACTATCTGAAAGGTACAAGACAGTAGGGATTCTTGAGTCCTCTGGCTCCAGGATCAGGACATTTCCTAGAGCCACAATGGTGGAATGATGGACAGAAATGGGAACACACCCAAGGCTCTGGTTTCCTGCTGACCTGTTTTGGCCCCAGATTAACAAAGGCTCCTTCTCTCACCCCTGGCACTACTGGCCACTTGCTACATTCATCGCTTGTCTTGGCAGTTCTAGCCACTGCCAGAGTGCCTCCCACACCCTCTATCACTTGCTTTCTTCAGATTTTCTGGGTTCTTTCTGTTCTTTTAGCTTGTCCCTACCCCATCCGGGCCTCACACCTGTGTCTGCTGTGTTGGACTGGTAGCTTCGGCTGCTATAAGTAACCAGTTGCAGCTGCCGATTGAGTCTATCCAGACCTGGGCTGGCAAGGGTGAGATCTGGCTGTCCCTCTCCAGTGACAGTCACTCCTGACACTTCCCCTGCCACATCCCAGGTGCCTAGGGAAGCAGTCAGGTTCACCTGGCAGAGGGTGAGAAAGAGCAGGGTTAGACCCCCTACCCCACCTCTTGCCCTTCTGGTCCTCACATCTCCCTGGGTGGATCCGTTGCCCTTCACGCCCACCTGGCTGTTTTCTCTCACCTGATAAACCTCTTGGGCAGAAGCTTCCTGCAGACTTAGGCCTGGGAGGAAGGATGAGGAGCCAGGATTACACAGACAGCCCCGCTTTTCTCCCCTTTGTACCGTGCACTGCCCAGTGCTTCATGTTCGTCTCCCCTGAGGAAGTCTAGTACAACACCCTACAGGGACTGACCGATTTTTAGCTCCTTCCCATCAGAGAGACATTTCCCCCCCCCCCATGGCTTGTCCTGCCTATCCCGCAAGCCGTTCTTCAGCTATCAAAGAAGAGACACCTCTTCACAAACTTCCCAGGTTTTCTGCAATTCCCAGCAATCTTAGAGTCCCTCTGGCCTCGCCTCCCACCTCAGCTTCCAGCCTGGAAGACCTTTCCTTCCCTACCTGGCACCAAGATGCTCCTGAGGGGCTGAACCTCCACGCCCTGCAGGGGATACTGTAAGGGGGAGTTGGCAGGGGCTATGAGCAGCTGCTCAATCACGGATTGGCTCCTGTCAAAGAAAAGGAAAGACAAAGGGGTTAGAAGGGGAGATCTCACTGGCAGTCCCCACCCCGCCCCACCCCCAGACCTTCTCACTGGCACCTTGCAAGGAAGGCCTGGTATTCCTGTTCCCTGGTGACAGAAACAGTCTTCAGCTCCTCAGCGTCAAAGGCTTTGGTGAGGTCCAGAGCTTGAACCTGCCTCTGGAATGGGAAGGCAAAGCTTCCTCCCCTGGACTCACAGCTGCAATTGCGAGCCAGCAGCCTGAAATGAGGAGAAAGGGTCTTCAGAGTTTAGCTACCCAGCTCCGTTTACCTCACAAGTACCCCCCTCCACACACACACACACACACACACACACACACACACACACACACACACACACACACACACACACACACACTTGGATCCTTAACTCTTCCCATCTGGTATTTTTTCCCTTAAACACCACTCTTCAAATAGCCCCCAAGAGGGAACTACAGTCAAGACAGCTTATCTCTTGTATCTGGGCTTTATAGAGGTGGAGTAGGGCCAATTACTGGGATGTCTAAGTAGCCGCCACTCAAGAACCCTTCTGAAATCTTGTCTACATCAAGAAGCAGGCAATCTCTGGTTTTCTTCTGCCTGCACATCCTCCCACACCTCAGTGGTGCTGACAAGGTTCAGGAGGATAGATTTGCCGGTCCTCCTCCACCTCATCCCACATCAGTTTAACCCTCTGTAACCTTAAAGCATCCTGCTTCACTGCACCCACCAGTCATCTGAAAGCAGCATTGGAGTCCATCACTGGCGGAAACAAAAGCTCCTGGGCTACTACCCCCCCCCCCCATCCCTCTCTAGCATGCCCCGGTCTGTCTCCACCTCGCCGCGGATCAGCACTCACCCCACCACTTGTTCCTTGATTCTGACCGGGATGTGCGCGTAGCGGGGCTCAGGGACAAGGTCTGGTAGATCGAGCCTCGGGGGACCTTGTGGAGGCGACCACAGCGCCAGAGGGTTCGGGAGATTGGGCGCGTCTCGGGTGCTGGCGTACAGGAACCCCAACGAGGCGCAGGCGAGCAGCAGGACTAGCGCATAGAGGGCCCGGCGGCCCAGCCGCATCCTGAGATGGGGGAGGATGAGAGGTGACCAGGGGCTGCGGGAAGATGAGGGCTGCCTTGGAGGGTGGCGCAGGTTTCCGAAACCTCCCGTCTCCGCTCCGCACGGCGCACATCCCTTCCCTCTCGCCCTAAGCTGGGGTCTCCAGGCCTCCTTTCTTCCGCCACTTCTGCCTCTCACATCTCAGTTTCCGCACACGCCCGGGGCCCAGCATCATGACACGCCACACCTTTGGACGCCTGGTCCTCGGGGACCCAACCCCCACCCCCACGACCATTATGGGGAGGGGGGTACCGGGGTGCCTGCGGAGGGGTGGCTCTACTCTTGGCCTGCCAGGGAAAACCCGGTATCCCTCCTGTGCCTGCGGGTGCCCGGCTGAGATGACCCTCGGGTGGCCTCGGTGCGCCACGGGGACAACGCGCGCGGGGCCGGGCGGACGCCGTTCCAGCCCACACCTTGGCCGCCTGGCGCGCCAGCCCACTGACCTGTCTTAACGCTCTAAGGCCCCGGTAAGATCGCGGTCCGGGCGGCGCCCGGCTCTCCGCCCCGGCTGGGGGGTCTTCATGAGGCCGGGGGACGGCCTGACGCGGGGGGGGGGAGCTAGGCGGGGAGCCTGACAATATGGGAGGGGGTGGGTTCCTCCCGCCGAGTGGAGGTGGCTCTGGACGTTTCCTGCCGGGGAGAAACTGAATCGTAGATCCGCCGCGCCCCAGCCCTAGCCACAAAACCGGGGAGCCCCGGTACCCAGCCCACCCTGGCGGGCAGCAGAGGGCTCAGGCCTCCGCCCGGCTCGCACACCGCAGCGCTGCTCCCGGGGTGGATGCGGCAGAGGCTTCGGCTCGGCGCGGGGAAGGCGAGCGCCGCGGCGCCTTCTGGCGGGCACAGAGGAAATAGCTTGGGCGAGGACTGTCCCATATCTCTGCCCAGCATTCCTTCGCCGCCCCCGCCCCCCCAAACCCCAGTGTCTCTGTAGCGGTTCACGGTCCGTGCTATTTCCCTATTGGCTCAGTCTGTAGCCTAGGACAAGATCTGGGTGCAGCAGTCGGGAATGGGGGCAGTGTGCGGTCTAACGTCAATTTAAGAAAAACTTGAGTGGGTAGGATGGGGTTAAGGAAACCAGCCGGTCCTGGAGATAAACACTTCCTAAATTAACAAAGGTGGTCACCTTCTCCCGCCCCTCTTGTCCGAATTCCCTGCCATCAACTGAGGTAAACCGTTACTGAATGGCCTAATGGTCCACTTCCCCTAACTGCTTCTTGAGGCAGAGCTGAAGAGGAACTACAGAAAATGCTGTCAGAGGAAGTGGGTTCTTTCAAAAGTAAGCTATAGGTGGCCTCATTCTTAACACGGACTACGATTAAGGTCATATGGCTCTCGGATCAACATTTAATAATAATTTTAAAAAACCAGATAGAATATAATGAAAGATGTTTACAAAGTGGGAGAGGAGACTATTGAACTGTGTGTGTTATGCTGGGGAAGAAAAGGAAATCCCACTCTTTTGAAACCAAAATTTCCAAATCAAGTATTAAAATTACAAAAACTTTACAAATAAATCAAGGACTTTTATTTTGTTTATGGTTGAAAGTCTTCCCCTAAGCAAGAGGTAAAGGGAAATATTAATAAAACTGCCTATATAAAAATACTTGATAGTTGTATGCTGTGATAGCCAAAGTTATGCTATGAGTTTTAGTCACTGTGCCCAAGAGGTCTGAAAAACAAAACAAAAAAAAATGTGTTTAATCTGTAAGCCCCTTTGTCTAGGGACTGATACTTCCTGAGATGCTGGAGGCCCCGTTGTTCATATAAAACAAGTTACGTGTACTTCCCTAAGCAAGTAGTTGACCACCCAGCTGTATCAGATGTGCTCGATCATGCCAAGATAGGAGGTAAATAGGCAGGAAGTACATCAGGATGTATACTTGTCCCTGACTGAATGGAGGTGGGAAGCATGCAGCCTTGTGGGTTTGCCTTTATAAGAACCTAGCCAGCGTAGCTTGTGACCATTTTTTGGGAACCTTAGAATAGAACTAGCCACAGTCTATCATCCTGGCCAGTGTTTAACTAAAACTTGTTTCAAATTTGGTTCAAAAATTATGGTAGTAGGCTTATTCTCAACCAGTGGGATCAACATTTTCTGGAGGCCCTTGCCAGATTCAGACCACCCACTCAAATTTTAAGGCTAGACTTTTGCTCCAGAATTAGAGGTCTGAGAGGCTGCTTCAGAAGACATATACCTCAGGTGTTTCAAGGCTCCAAGACTGCCTTCAGGTTTCTGGAATACTGAGTGAACTGCATGCTTTAAAAAAAATAAATAAAAGCAGTAAGCATTTACAGAGACCTCCTGAGGTCTCCTAAATATGGCATTTGAAATGTTTAATGGAAAAAAGATTACTATGACAGACAGAGATCCCAGCTTCTAGCAGGGACCCCAGAATCTTCAGAGAAGATGGTGGGACATCATGACTTCACCTGGATTGCAGTAACACTAATAATCACTGAGAAAAATTTCCCTGTGCTTCCCCTGCCACCAAGGCTCTGCTCAGAGGATGGACAATGTTGTGCTGAGTATTGTATACTACACTTGATCACAGTAGGATTGGTTCCCCCAAGTTTCTCACTGAGAGTATCTCAGACATGGCCATTTTCTGGGAACCATGGAATGGACCTTACCAGTATTTAATTAGAGCTCACTTCAAATTTTGGCTCAAAAATTGTAGTGGTATTCTTCTCAACCAGTAGACTTAGCACAGGCAGAAGCTGGAAGATTAACAGTTTTTTTTTGGATCTATATTGGTGAGACCCTGTCAATAAAACTAATAGCTGGGGCTGGAAAAATGGATTAGTGGCTAAGAGCAAGCCTTTCTTCCTCATCCAGAGGACCCACGCTTGATTCCCAGCACTCATGTTGCGCTATCACAACTCCAGTAGCAAGAGATTTGGTGCCCTCTTGTGGTCCCCTCAGGTACTCATAGACACATGTGCCATACACTCATATACACACACACAGAAGGCTTGAGGCTTAGTGATAGAATGTTCTTTTGAGATTTTTTTTCATATATTGTTTTCTACATATGAACATTTCATATAAAGCATACATACGCTCATATGTTCTTGACACATAGGCATCCATGTGTCTGTGTTTCTGTGTTGAAACAATTTGTTAGGCTATGGTGGTTTGGATGAGGAACGTCTTTTTATCACTCAGGTATTTGAACACTTGGTCTCCAGTTGATGACTGTGTTGGGGGGGGGAGGTGGTGGTGGTGAGGGTGCAGCTTTGCTGGAGGAAGCTCTTCAGTGGGGCTTTTTGAGAGTCCAGCTTCACTTTTCTTGCAGTTCATACCCCCTGCTTCATTTTTGTTAGCTAAGAAATGATCTCTCATTTCCTGCTCCTGTTGCCATGCCTCCCCACCACAACGATCTCATACTTCCCAGATACCACAAACTCAAATAAATCCTCTTTCATAAGTCGCCTTTAGTCATGATATTTTATCATAGCAACAGAAAAGTAACAAATACACAGGCTAATCTAGATCCAAGAAGTCATTAAATGTCACCTTAGGGGCCGGCAAGATAGTTATACCAGTAAAAACACTTACTATTTAAGTTTAAATCACATGTACACACACACACACACACACACACACACACACACACACAAACAACTCCTTGTTCAGTGTGGTTGCAAAGAATTTGTGACAATTTCTAATCCTCCATGATCACTAGTGACCAACTCTTTTCTCTAGAATATTATTTTAAATGTGTTACATTTGCAGAATGTTTGCTTAATGATGCAAAGATGTGTTGTGTTACTGTGCCTGTCTAAAGCACCTGATGATCTAATAAAGAGCTGAACTGTTACCAACAGAGAGGCAGGATAAAGGACAGGCAGGGCTAGCAGGTAGAGAGAATAGATAGAAGGAGAAATCTGGGAGGGGGAAGAGGAAGGAGCCGGAGGAGGAGGTTGTGGCCAGCCACCCAGCTACACAACCAGAAACTGAGTAAGAAAGAAAGATACACAGAAATAGAAAAAGGTAAAAGCCCAGAGGCAGAAGGTATAGATGGGCTAATTTAAGAAAAGCTGGCCAGAAACAAGCAAAGCTAAGGCTAGGCATTTATAAGTAAGAATAAATGTCTGTGTGTGGTTTATTTGGGAACAACTAACTACACTAAAAAAAAACTTAGCTTGTGCTCTTACTTTTAATAAGTATTATGAATATTTAGTAATTAAATATATATTTGAAGATACTTGAGAAATGTCAAATTACATGCTTCATCACATTCTGGGAGCATCATGGATACACAAGCTAATATAGTCATCTTACGTTTACTGTAACAAAAATCAGGATTAATAAAAGATGCCTTGTGCCTGATGTCACAGGCCTATAATACCAGCTTGTTGGGAGGCTGAAACATGCAGATCAGAAGTCTGAGGTTATATGGGCTGCACAGCAAAATGTGGAAGTGAGAGCAGTTGCCTTCACAGGGCTCCATCCCCAAGGCCACCTAAATAAACACAAATAAAAGCCAGAGCTGCAGAGGTGCCTTAGTGGCTGAGCGCTTGTGGCTTCCTGGAACAGGGCACACACCTTTAATCCAAGATTTCTGTGAGTCCAAACAAACAGAAAAGAGTGCTTTGCAAACAATCTGAGCTTGGTTCCCATCACCCATGTGGCATTTCTCACAACTGCCTGTAACTCCAGTTCCAGGGAACTCAGCGTCTTCTTTTGCAAATGAACATACCCACACAGAGACGCAGAAAGACAACTACAGATACACATACACAATAGTATTTTGAATTATAAACAACATCTAACTAACCAGTTGTCACTTTCCTTGTGCCAAACATTGTAAATAATGAACAACACCGCCTCACAGATGGCCCTGAATGCCCTCCAATACAAAATCATGAGCTTAATTAAAACATAAGTTTGGGGAATTTTTCTCTTGTAATTTTATGGATCTCAAGTGTGAACATTAAAGAAAAAAATGTCAAGAGGTTGGACACATCTCTCAGTGATGAGCCCCCTCAGCCATAAAATACACTTAATAATACCAAAGGCAATAAAATCTACATTTTAAATTTCACTATAAATATGCTCTTAGCTAGGTATAGTGTTTATTCCCAGCTACTCAAGAGGAGAAGGCAGAAAGATCACTCTAATCTGAGAGTTCAGAAACAGACTGGGCAAATACATGCTTTAAAAAAAACCTGCTCTTGAGGGTGCTGCTCGGAAAGATGGCTGAATGTTATGATCAATGCTAATCTCCCAGAGGACCTGAGTCTGACTCCCAGCACCCGCTTGGACATTCATAATTGTCTGTAAATTTAGTCCCGGAGGAGGATCCAATGCACTTCTTTGTCCTTATCAGGTACCACCCTGCATATGGTGCACAGCCACACATGTAGGTAAAGCACTTATACACATACAATAAAATGAATAATTTTTAAAGACGGGGTTTCTTTTTATACAATAGCTCTGGTTGTTCTGGAACTCACTCTGTAGACCAGGCTGGCCTCAAACTCACAGAGATCTGCCTGCCTCTGCCTCCCCTAGTGCTGGGGGAAAAGGTGTGCATCACCAGTAAGAGTACTTGCTACACACATGCGCGCGCGCGCGCACACACACACACACAAAAGCAATTTTTAATGCTTCTAAAAGAATCTTTAAAAAAATATTGGAGGGGTTAAAAAACCAGTTCAGTGGGTAAGAAAACTGGATTCTCTTCCAGAGGACCCAGGTTCAGTTTCCAGCACCCACATGGCAGGTAACTGTGGTTCTAGGGCATCTGATACCCTGTCTGGCCTCTGAGGACACCAAGCATGTAAGTGGTACACTTCCATAGTAAGGAAAAAAATCCATACATATAAAATAAAAAATTAAAAGTTTGTAACTAAAATAATTATTAATTATTATTATATATCATATATATTATAATATTATATATGTATGACACAATGAGAAGGCAGCTTGAAAAGGATATTAGGACAGTTTTAGCATAAAAATAATTCATGATAATAATGAAATGTGAACTATTGGAAAAATATAAATCTGTTAGCCTAAACTAAAAAAAAAAAAGATCTGGCCAGGTGTAGGGGTAGTGCTTCTGTAAATCTAGAACTAGAGAGATGGAGTTAGGATTATGAGTTGGAAGCCAAAGGGACAGAGAAAAGCTCTCCGCAAGGTGGGCAAGCACATGTCTCCGTAGGTGAAGTCACTTGCTGCCAACGCTGAGGATCTGAGTTTGATTCCCGGTATCCACAGGGTTGTCCTCTGACTCCACCTGACCTCCACATGCTCGCTCACACACATACACACCTGAACATAAACGTAAAACAAACGTAAAAAGATGAAAACCAAAAAAAAACAGTTTAGCAGATAAATAACTGAGAAACCAGAAGCACAGCCTGGTAAATTCATAGATAACAAAAGGGGAGGAGAAAGGTGGACCCACGTGGTAATGGGTGGAGTTATGAAATAACTACCACAGAGAAGCCTGATCGTAATTAGTCTTATTAATTAAAGGGCAAAAGCTGCAAGATCAGAGAAGCAGCCACTAGACACTTCTTACCTCCACAGATCTTCTGACCAGAAGAGGATGAGATTCTGGTTTCACTTCCCTAATGCTGGGATTACACTTGTCAGGCTGTTTCTCTTTTAGACTGGTTCAATCTTGTTTAGCTCAGAGTGATCTTAACTCCTGAATCTTCCTGCTTTCTTTCCCCATGTACTGGGATTAAATTTGTGAGCCACCACTGCCTGACTTGCTCTCCGATTTCCAGGCAGAAACACAAACAAAAATAACTTCTGTGGTGTCCGGTGGTTTGAACAGACTGCGAACCTTTAAAAGTACCGGCATTTTTATTGTCAGGATATGTTTTGGTGACAAAATATGAGAAGATGCCACAGTAAAAACCAGTTACAGTAAAGATGCACAAATGAATATTAATTAAAGGAGAAATTTGATGAAGACAAGGTTCTTCATATTTTTATGACGCTTTAATCTTTGTGGCATTGAGGATCAAACTCAGCACTTCTAGAATGTTAGGCAAGCGCTGTATCCCCACTTCTAGGAAGTTTCCTTTTGACAGGCTTCTCTGTTGTGGAGTATTATTTTAACTGGATAAAGATGTGTCATATCTGTTTGTCCTGAAGAATACTATTTTAACTCTGTAAAGGTGCCTTACTTTTGTTCATGCCGCATTTGTTTAATATGTTAAAATGCGTTACATCTGTTTCACTTTACCTGCCTGAGGTACTGACTGGTCTACTAAAACGCTGAGTGGTCAATAGCTGGGCAAGAGAGGGATAGGTGGAGCCGGCAGGCAGAGGGAATAAGTAGAAATCTAGGCTCCAGAGAAAAAAGGAAGAAGAAAGGAGAGAATAAGGGGTTCCCCGGGGCCAGATGCCACCAGTCAGCCAAACACAGAGAGAGCAGGAAAGCAAGATACACAGAAAGATACAGAGCCCTAGGACAAAATGTAGATGAAGAGAAACACGTGTTATTTTAAGTTAAAAGAGTGAGCCAGAAATGAGTCTAACCTATGCCAAGTACTCATAAGTAATATTAAGTTTCCAGGTCAAGATTTGGGAGCTGGTTGGTGGCTCAAAAGAAATACACTTATTAGTTGCAAAATTCCCAGTGCATAACAGACAGCATCTCAGAGAAACAATATCTCAGTGTGCCTTTACACATGCCATCCTGGCAAAGATATACTATAACACAGAGTTCTATCTGAGGATAGGCAGCTTGATTCTAAATAGAAAATAAAAACTTAAATGAAGGGTGAATAGGTGTATATACATATCTGTATAAATATAAACTATTTTTTTAATGCCAGCATTTTTCAAAGAAAGACTCAGAAACTTCCAGATTAAAGACAACAAGGGAACTTCATCGGGACCTACCAACATGGGCTGTGTTTGCACCAAAACCATGAAGAGGCCAGGATTGAGAAGTTCTGTACCTAGATAAGATTGTCCACACCAGCAAGTATGTTTATGAGTGAGGGCGGGCCCTTACTCCTGTTGAAGCTCCACACATCAGGCTGCAGGAGAAGGGCAGGAGGAGGGTCTGGAGAGGTGACTGAAGGGTTAAGAGTACTTGCTGCTGCTCTTCTGGTGGATTGGAAGTGGGTTCCCAAAACCCCTGTTGAATGGGTCACAAGAGCCCATAACTCCAATCCCAGAGGATCCTACATCTTCTTCTGGCCTCTCTGGATACCTGCACATGTGTGGTATCTACAGAAACACACACAAACTCATAACTAGGAACAAAAACATGGTAGGCAGTGATGTTACACACCTCGAATCCCAGTACTTGGGAGGCAGAGTCAGGCAGCCCTCTGTGATTTCAAGGTTCACCTGGTCTACATGATGAATTCTGGGCCAACCTAGGCTATGTAGTGAGACCAGGTCTCAATAAACAAACACCACACTAAATAAATCTCAAGATGGGAAGAGGGAGGGGGAGAGATCCTGAGGTCTCAGTCCTGAATCAGTTCATCAAAACATATCCTGACAATAAAATGCTGGTACTTTTAAAGGTCTGCAGTCTATTCAAATCACAGGACGCCACAGGAGTTAAACTTTCTTCTGTGCCATAATTGTTTTAAAAATCCCGTAACAACAATGTGATGTGATCTTAGATTGAATCCTGGTTCTCATTTGGGGAAAATGGCTATGATGGAAAGTCTGACAGCAGTTGGCAAAGCTTAATAAAATGGTTGATTAGTAAAGGTTGGTGTCTAATTTGGTTTGGCAAATGTTAAAAGGTAAGTGATAGATTTCTTGACATCGATACCTGGTGTCTAAGAAAATTTCCCCATTCTTAAAAGGCATACTCTGAAATATAAAGCAATAAGGTAACAGGATGTGTGCAACCTGCTTTCAAACTGTTCAGAAAAGGGCTGGAGCGATGGCTCAGCACTTCAGAGCACTGGACTCCTCCTGAGGACCCGGGTTCAATTCCCAGCACCTACAAGGCAGGCAGCTCACAACTTTCTGTAACTACTTCCATGGATCTGACACCTTCTTACAGCTCTAAGGGACCAGGCACACAAGTAGTACACATAAGCGAGACACCATAAACATAAAAATAAAAATTTAAGAAAAAAACTGTTCAGAAAAAAATATGTGTGACATCGATAACCAAATGGTTGTTAATATTGTACTATAAATTACACAAGAGTATAGAGAAAATGTCAAAACAAATGTGAAAAATAGAAATAGAATTATCAAAATAAAAGGAATTCAGCCAAGGCTGGTGGACATGGTTCCAGAAGACTTGGGTTTGTTATAGTGCTCAGAGATAAATGCCCCAGAACAGAGGTACCGCTAGGCAAATTCACTCTGTGGATAACTTTGATTCGAGTATCTACATAACAAGAAAGTTGGACATTTCTATTTCCGAGTTGTGTCTCTCCTTACAAACGTTGGCACCTTGTACGCTGAGCAATCATCCTCACGCAATGTGTTCCTTTTAGATAAACGAGCGCCACTCTGTATCCTTATTTTGATTTCCAAGTTTGAAATTGTTTCAAAATAAACTTTTTACAAGTCACTCTTCTCTGGGTGTGGTGGGTTCACACCTGAGATCCCAGCCCTCCAGAGGCCAGCCTGGGGAGGGCCATCTATTGGGTGAACAGAGGTGACAGGCCAACACACTCAGAGAGACAGACCCCAGCTGATAAACGCCCTGCCTCTCTTGTTATCAGCAAAACCGAGGCAACATAGGCAGACTCCGCTGCTCTTCTTCTTTTTCAGGTTAAGGCTAGTTCTCAAAATAGTTTCATTGAGACGCTTGCTGGGATTCTGTCCAAGTCATACCTGGCCAATGGCAGTTAGCCTGCGCCCCCCCCCACTCCCCCCCCCCCCCCATCCTGAGATCTAACGTCAGGAAGGGTTCCCTTCCGGATTACCCTTCTTCCCACCCTGCGGAGGGTCCGCCCCTCAGCTCCTAACCCCCTCCCCCTTCCTTCTCTCTCTCTCTCCTTCCTCTCTCTATAATAATAAAGTCCTTCCACGTGGGCCCAGTCTAAGTATCTCTCACCACACCGACTCCCATTGGGGCATGGGGCCCCTATCCGTTGCCACACAAGGTATAGGCGTTATCATAACATAATATTTTCTTTTTTTCCCCCGTTTTTTCCCCCCCCCCTTCAAAACTGGGTTTGACTGGGTAGCCCTGGCTGTCCTGGAACTCTCTGTAAACCAAGCTGGCCTCTAACTCAGAGATTCACTAGGCTAGAATTGAAAATGTAAGTCAACATGCACTGTGACATCTTCGTCCATTCGAATCGTTATGCTTTGTTCAAACGGAAGCCCTTTCCCTCTCCCATTGCCCTCTCCCCAGATAATTCCCTTTTTTAAGTTCTCTGTTCTATTTTTATGAGGATTTGCTAATTTTTATGATGATAAATTAATTTTTAGCATGGCAAAACAACCTCGTGACAGACCTGCTATTTATATAATTTTGAAATGTCCGATTGGTATGTCCATTTGGCCGTGGTAGTTCTCAGCTATTCGGACACTAATTTAGGTGTTTGCTTGAGTGAATTTTGCAAATCAATTAAAGCCTTACTGGATGGTTTTTTTTCTCTCCTCTCCTTTTTCTCAGCATCATATTCAAGGCAGATGTTCTACTGAGGTATATGGTGAACAGGGCAAGACAGGGCAGAGGTACATCTTGTATTCTTGCTGAGGCTATTTTGGGTTTGACTAGAGAATTTGATCTCCTTCTTAGGAAGCTCCCAACTCTATTCTAGGTACCTGAAGTCAAGCTGCCCCACTAACTTATCTTAGTTAGCTTCTGTTAAGCTACTGCCTTGCTCAGGACACTCCCAGCAGGGTCAGTAGTGTATCCTGTTTTATTTTGTTTCTAGGGTAAGAGGTCAAGCACAGTCTCCCATTGGGCCACATGGAGCATTCTGCCCATAGGGAAAAGGCCGAGGTCAGCACACTTTAAGTGCAAGGGATGAACCTGGCTTTTGGAAACCTCCCAGTAAGTAAGAATCATCTTTGAGGTTAAGACTCTACCAAGGAGATTCACATCTGGCAGAAGTATTCAGCTTTTAGAGTGTCCTCTTTGTTGGCATACCGTTACAACCTGGAGTGTGTGGCTATGCAGTTGGGCTAACACAGCCCATTGCCCCAGCTACTTCATGGACAGTTGTTATTTTCTGAAAGCAAGGGTAGCCTGAGGTTACTTTGGTTTTTCCGTTCATCAAAAGAGAGAGACCCTGAGTACTGATGAGATCTACCCACCAGCAACCCCCCCAATCCTCAGCTGGGTGGAAACATGTTTATCTCTTCTTGATTTAATTTTGGTAGGTTCCATGTGATTTTATTTTGTCTAAGTTTTCCAGTTATTTGGAACATAAGTTTAAGTACTCTCTAATGATTCTCTGTTTTATTAGAATGGTATCAAAATTCTCCAGACTGACTTCAAATTTCCTCTGTAATTGAGGATGACCTTGGACTTCTGATCCTTTGTCCTTGACCTAAAAACTTGGATCCTTGGCAAGCACATGCCTGGCTTTTGTTTGTTCTTTTTGTGGTTACTCTTTAAGATACAGCTCCATCTAGCCCAAAACTAGCTATGTAGACCAGGCTGGCCTTGAACTCAGAGAGATCCTCCTGCCTCTGCCTCCTGAAGGCTGGGATTAAAGGTGTGTGCCTTATGCCGGATTTTATGTTTTTCTGGAGGTTGAAACCCAGGCTCCATGTATGCTAGGCAAGCACGCTCTCAACTGTACTATATCCCCAGTTCCTGGATCTAGTTTTTAAACTCAGTCAATTAGTCCACTTGTCTTTGTTAGTAAGTTGAAAGCATTTTACATTTAAGGTCATCACTGAGAGATTTTTACTAACGTCTATGGTTTCCTGGCTTGCCTTTCTGAGTACTAGGAGTTTGTTACTGTTCTATGTTGAACATGTTTGGTTTCTGGCTGGTTCTCCTTTGTTCTTCTATCCTCACGAGAGCAAGAGATCTCACTTTCCTGTTGTTGCAAGACAGAAGATCTTTGCGGTGATATATATTTAATAAAATTAGTCTGGAATATCAGAGTTAACTACAGAACCAAGCCAGGTCAGAGAGACCCACACCATTAATCCTAGCTTTAGCAGTGCAGAAAGAGGAAGTTCAGAGAGCTGGGCAGAGCAAAGGAAGAAGGCTTTTCAGCTTTCCCAGAGACATTCAGTTGGAGGATTCCTGGGCCTGAGGAGTTGCTGGGTGACTTGGTTTGTTTCTGATATTGCAGCTTTTCCCCAATATCTGGCTCGGGGTGCTCCTTATATACTAACTAGAGCCAGTGAAATGGATCTTTCATCCCCCTCTGTGTATACTTTTCTTTTATGGACCTTCTGCAATGGTGATTCATGAAATGCCTTAGTTTGCACTTGCCTTGAAATGTCTTTGTTTTTCAAATTTAAAAAGTAGCTTGGCTGGATGTGACAATATCAGTTGGTGGCTATTTACTTTCAGGACTTGAAATATATCATCTTTTTCTCATTGCCCATTCTTGGTATTTAGTGCCAAGAGATTCGAGTTGCTCTCAAAGTGAGATGTCCACCAGAGGAGACTGCGGGGACATGAGTTTAAGCCAATAGAAATGTCTTTATTATCCAGCTGGTTATTATTCTGGGAGGGTGGGGTCTCAGTGTAACCCCGAGCCTTTCTCAGGGTGAGCTAAGGTCTGCAGGCCTACTAAGGTCTGGGGCTCTGTTACATGTCCCACTGGTTCTATGGGCATGGGTCAAATCATGAACTCATCAAGGGTCAAAGGGTTATATTATCTTTTTAGCCTTAGCAGTTTAAGAATTCATTTTCTGCTTTACAAAGATAGCCGGCAGTTGAGGAACCAGGCTTCCATAGTGAGAGCACGGAGCTGATGGATGAGTGGCCCGGCTATGACCCAGTTACATAGGGTTAACTAAGGGACTAGAAGACCAAAGCTTCCTACCAGTTGTCAGACTTTTAACATTTTAAAATTGCTTTTTGAAGGATTTTTTTTCTAACCTATGGCTCATTTTCCCCCCAATTACCCTGACTTATAGGCATAGAAGCAGCAAGCTTCTTAGCACCATGCAGAGACCTTCTCATCTCACAAAGAACCTTGGACTAATCCCCTTGGACCCCAAGAAACACAACAGCTAAAGAATGGACTTCAGACAGAAAACAGAATTTTCTTGATGGCTCTGGTCTATGTCTGCTTGAGGACTGAGTCACTTTAAAGATTTTTTATCCCCCATGACTGAAGCTGGAGTTCCAACTACAGTGGGGCCCATGACACCCGCCCCACCAACAAGGGAAGGAGAAAGGGAGCAGCTCACTGTGCATAGGAAAGCCTGGGTTAGGCTAGTTTAGGTGGGCCCCGGCCTCTTTTTATTTCAGATGAATAGCTGTAGTGTAACGTGCGTGGGGGCACAAAGGAGTGGGTTCGTCTACAGTATAAACAATTCAGAAGATGCATATTTGGTAAGCCATTAGTGTGAGCAAGCCTCAGGCCTGGAAATACATTTGACCAACATTCTTGGAATTAACGTGCTGTGTATGGCTAGAGGAACCCGCATGAGGAACTGTCTAGCAGGCATTTTGGTGACATTCATCCTTTCCCTGGATGTCCCCCAGGGTGGGCCCTTAGGTTGGGCCCATTTACACCTGCTAGGGTTGGAAGTATTGCTTATTGTTTGACTGAAACTATTCAACGTAATACTGAATTACTTTGGGGCTTGGGGTCCAGGCATAGCTAGCAGTTCTGACCCACATCTGGTTAAGAGAGTTTGTTCCTGCGTTCTCAGAGAGAGAATTACCACAGCCACTGCATGGGACAGTATAGCTCTCTAGGAATTACCTTAATGTTCAAACAGGAAGAGCTGGCAACTACACCCCTACAGGGATCCTTAGACTTGAAAGCCATGCCTAGGTCTTGCTCAAATGTGCCTTAACCTGCTACAGTTAAGAAATGGATATATTTCTTCTAGCTTTCTGAACTCTGAGGGACTGGATTCTGCTGCTTCCTGGCCTGGGTCGTTATTTTTGAGGTTACCAAATGAATTCCTGGGGAAGTTGGAGTTTTGAGGCTTACCATCTTAGAGGGATCATATTACAGGGATGCCAAGATGGATCAGTTTGGGCCAGTGGGCTGGGTGCACATTTTTTTGGGGAGGTGGTGAATTTGATGTTGGGTCTGGACTATTCAAATACAATGTGACTCCCCAGGCTCTACCAATTTTCCAAAAATGATTTTTGGCTTCCTACCAGACCCTAACCCGTATGGATTTGTTGCCTGTGACTACAGGTAGGTACTATGAAGGCATTGGTGTGCCCCTGGAGGACTCTGTTCATAACCTCACCAAATGAAATGGTTTTTGCCTGGCTTCTGGCAGCTCAGGAGGCTCTCAGTCAAACTGACATAGTACCCCAGTTTTTACCTGTCTCAAAGATGTATTTTAAAGTCTTTTAAATTGTATTTATCCTTTAAACTGCTCTGAGTTTTGTGGCTGAGAGGCACAGTGTAGTTTTTAATCAACAGTTAGGACTTTTGTGAGAGTTAGGGAAACTTTAACCATGAAGGCCAATAGTGATATCTGGGTCTGAGCAACTCAGCAGTTTTAGCTACCCCAGATGGGTGGTCTGGTGGTGGCTGGCCCACCATCTGTCTTCTGACAACAGCAATAGCTACCACCCATTTGCCTCCTGTCTGGCATCTTTGCTTTTTGTATACTTGGTTTCTTTGCATAGGTTGGTTCTGGCAATGTAGCCCATATCTGGAGAGGACCCACTGCCATCCTGTCCCTGTGAATCCGAAGATTCCTTTTTTGATTTTTTTCTTTTTTTTCTGGCTGAAGTTAAGGATCGAGTCATCATTACATCATCACAGAACACATGCTGCTTTACCCCAAATTTGGTTGATGGAGCCTGATGACAATAACTAAAGTGTTCTGTTGGATAATCTTCTGGCAGCAGGCTTGCTGGCTGGTTGAAGTTTTACACAATCAAATATGGGGCTCATCCAGGAGAAATGCTCAGCATTTAAGAGTCCTGGCTGCTTTTGCAGAGGATCTAGATTCAATTCCCAGCTCCACTTCCTTCCTTCCTTTCTTTTTAAATTAGTGTTAGAATTATTTTTTATGCATAAGAGTGTTCCGCCTGAATGTGTACGTGTGCACCATAGGCATGCCTGGTGTATACCGAACAAGTTCAGAAGAGTGTGTTGGATCCCCTAGGACTGGAGTTATAGGTGGTTGTTAGCTACCATGTGCATTCTGGGAGCCAAACTCGGAACAAACAAGGAAAATGAGTGCTCTTAACCACTTAGCCACCTCCCTAGCTCACTCTTTTCTTCTTAATAACACCAGACCTAGTAACAGTAGCAAAAATATTTACCAGCTTACTTGAAGACTCTTGTTGAGTCCATTGATATCCTGACCCAGAACAGTTTGTTCTCCACTGTTAGCCATGTAAATTTCCTCAGACAAATCTTATTGACTGCCAGGTTGTACATGGAAACAAGGACCAGCAAAAGACAGAAAACAGTCCTTTTCAAAACACCTGAGTGCTGTCAGAGAAACATCTGGCTTTGAAAGATCACCCTCTGATATCTATCATGGCTGCTGAGGAATCTAGGTTCTCCCTAGAGCACAGTGGGTACAGTCTATAAAATACACCTCAAAAGCTCTCATCAAGGAAATGCCCTGTAGCCTATGTACACATAGAGGCAAGTGAACCCTAAATAGTGAGAAAAGGAAACAGGATAGAGAAAGTAACTTCATTGTCTCTTCATAAGGAGGAGGAGTTTGTTCATATCTTGCCACCAGACAAAGAGGAAGCACCAAAAGATTCCCTCTAGCCACTTACTCCGCAGCTTTACCACCCTGTTGTGAGGCTGTGTTGCCATCCGTGTTAATGTAGAACACATGACGTTTTGGCTTAGTAGAACCTTTCAGTCCCAATCAAGCATTTTTGAGGACATATGCAAAAGACAGATCCCTGCAGCTGAATGGCCTGGGAGAGGCCTATGGACAGGTAGAGACAGGGATGCCTCCACTTATCCTTAAGCTTAACCAACAGTAAGTTTGGCGGGAAAATTCCTCACCAGGTGCCAAGGTTTCTAAAGAAGTCTTAAGGCTACTAATGCTGTCATGAAACACCATGAAAAAGCATCCTGAAGAGGAAAGAGTTTGTTTTCCTCTTTGTGGTAACAGGGTTTTTTAGCTTATACTCCTCATCACGGTACAGAGACGCATCAAAGGCAGTGAAGGGCAGGAACTCAAAACCTGTCGGGAACCTGGAGGCAAGAGCTCATGAAGAGGCCATGGAGGATGCTACTTGCTGGCTTTTTGGCTTGGCCAGTCTGCTTTCTTAAATACACAGGGTCACAGACCCAGGAATGGCCCCACCCACAATGGACTGTATTGCATGAATTCTAGTTAGCATATGATGAAAACCTGGAATATCAGAAACAAACCACAGCCACCCAGCCAACTCCTCAGGCCCATCTCCAGGATCCTCCAACTGAATGTCTCTGGGAAAGCTGAAAAAGCCTCTTCTCTTGCTCTGTGCAGCTCTTAGCTTCTTCTTTGTGCTTGCTTAAACTAGGTCACTAATCTGGCTTGGTTCTGTGGTTAACTCTTGTAGGGGGATTATGTTGTTACATTGTAAATAATTGTCCCTCCTACTGTTTTAATAAAAATGCTGATTAGCCAAAGGCAGACAGGAAGTATGGGCGGTGCTACCAGACTAAGAAAACGCTGGGAACAGGAAGAACAGGGCACAGATGCCAGGGAAGCCAGCAGATGCAGAGGACACCTATCCTGCTCTGAGAAAAGATACTGAGCAGCATGGCTGAACAGGGTAGGAGTCATGGGTTAGTTTAAGAGCAAGAGCTAGCTAGCAATATGCCAGAGCCACAGGCTGATCAGCATAAATTTAATACAAGTGTCTGTGTATCTCTGTGAGACTGCGGGTCAGAATCTCAGGCGTAGGCCAGAAAATCCAGGCCAGAAACCTAATACAACAAATTCTGATATTCCAGATTAATTTTATTAAGTATATATCACCCCAGGATCCACATTAGCCACTAATTAAGGAAATGCCCTACATGCTTATCTATAGCCTGATCTCAAGGAGGCATTTTCTCAATTGAGATCCCCTTTTCTCAGAAGACTCTAGCTTGTGCCAAGTTAAAAACCTATCCCAGCACAGAGGTCCATCTGGCACATGATCAGAAAAGATTTTCTAGGTGAGAGAGAAAAATTAGCCAATGCCAAGTCAGCCAGCGATGGATGCAAGAAAACAATGGAGACATACTGGCTGGCGTTCCTCAAGAGGAAAAGAGTCTAAGGGGGTTGGGGTGGGGAGAGTGGTCCTAGGAGCGTCCACATTCCAAACAGTGAGGAGAAAGGACAGATAATGAGATGAGCAGCTCAGGGACAGCACGGGCTTATGATTGGAAAAGAGCCTGCAGTATAAGCCCAGCCTCCGGTCTGCTCACAAGGGAGGAGGGTGGTTATGGGCTGCAAAGAGAAGAGGACCAGAAGCTGAAGATTTCTCCTTTGAGGGCGTGCGTCTGGCCATAGCCAAGAGTAGTTAGGCAGCGGGTATAAGGGGCTAAAGAGTGTTTAGCGACCCATAAGCTCTTCTTGTGATCACCCATCACAGTCCAGAGAGGGCAACGATCAAGCGTAACAACTTACTTTGATTGTCTAACCAGAGTGGAAGAAGCTTACAACCACAGCTAACCTCACCCCCACCCCTGGGGTCTTCACCTCTAGTTTAAGGCCTTTACCAATCCAGGCTTCTTGAACTGACATTTGGCTGACTCGAGAACACTAAAGCTACTAGAGAATTGGGCAATTAGTTTTTCCTGCCATAGATGTTGTACAGGACCGAGCCAAACAACAGCCATCTTGGGAAGTTCAGCTGTGACCACTTGAAAAAGAGTATCTTAGCTGACTTCATGGACTCCTTACATTGTTTCATAGATGGGCAGAGAGGGTCATGAAAGCTCACCTGGGGGGAAAACAGCAGAAAGGCCTCCATCCTACAGCATGGGAAAGCCATCACCTCCACCCTCAGGAAAGAGTTTGTGGTGTGGCCTTTTGGGTAGGGGACACCCATAAGCAGTCTCTCATCTGTGCTCTGTAAGGAAGCTAGTTTCCCAGAGTGAACTTTGGTGGGTTTGTGCCTCAGATTTGCCATTCACTGGGACCACAGGAGGAGCAGTAGGCATCACATTTTCCCCTGAGAAAGAATTTTGGTTTTTACACAAGGATAGATCATTTAGGAAAGGCTGTAATGGCTACTAAATATGCCAGTACACTGAAGTTGGAGGGCCCCTTGTCTCCCTACCCTGTCCTTTCTACTGAATGATTTCAAGAGTATCTCAATGGTCCATAACCACAGTTTACATCCAAAGTGCATGGGAGATTTGAAAAAGAATTGCTTCTGACTTTGACAGGGAACATCGCTGGTTTGTTTCCAACTCTTGCAGGCTTCAGTCTCATACAGCATAGTAGTCCTGTGGGCTGGGCTAGCCTGGTCTCCACAGCCCCTCCCCCCCTTTCTAAAGATTTGCTTATTGTGTATAGTGTTCATACATGTAGGCATGGAGGAAGAGGGCACCAGATCTCATTATAGATGGTTGTGAGCCACCATGTGGTTGCTGGGAATTGAACTCAGGATCTTTGGAAAAGTTGCCAGTGCTCTAAACCTCTGAGCCATCTCTCCAGCACCCCCTCCACAGCACCTTACTAAGTCCAGGCAAGCACTGGTTAATGGAAAGAACCCATCTTGGTGTCAAAACATCCCACAGCTATATGTCATACCACAGAACATCCTGTTAGTTTCGAAAGGGGCTGATTCTGGCAGCTGTTTGCCCTATGGCCTACTGCGATGGGTTTCCTCAATCCATCCATTAAAAGGGGATCTCATTTTGTTTTTGTGTTTTAAACAAAGCACATTTACTTAATATGTATTTGGAATATTTTAATTGCAATTTTCTCTTCTTGGAGTAATGAGAAGTTTTCTTTTGCATGCAGTTATTTTAATAATAAATAAAGTATTAACAAGCCTTTTTTTTTTTAACAGAAAGGGAATTATATGAGGCTAGTTAGATGGTTGGGCAGGTAAAGGTGCAGGCTGAGCAAACCTGGAGACTAGGTTTAATCTCTATAGCCTGTCGCATGAAAGAATGAGACTCAGGGATAGATCTCTGAAGAAGTTGGAAATACTAGAGGGAATAAACACCACAGTCAAATCTTACCCAGCTGTTTTATAGCTTCCTCAGCCTTGATTCCCTTGGAATGGCTTTCTCTGTGTTTGAATCCCATCTTAAGTATTCTTTTGGTAATTAAGGCATGGCCCCACCACACCTGCTTGGGAGTCTGGAATTCCTTCTATAATCTGAAGTGACCTCGACTCAGTTGGGATTAAGGGTGTAGGTCACCACTCCCAGGATATGCCCTGTGCTGGGATTAAAGGTTTGAATCACCACTCTGATTTTCCTAGACTGTGGTTAGAGCTCTGGGACTTCTGGAGCTTTTATTAACCCCCCACATAGACTATGGGTAGATTCCCTCTGATATCTCCA